>JZKD02S0451711.1:0-13879 GCA_000966675.3 Picea glauca
GTCAACACGACTAAAATGACATCACACTGCAGAGGGATGAATTGTGATTCTGTCAAAGTATATGGAGCTGTTTAATTAGCTTAGTATGAATAATTGTAAGAGTAGACCAAAATATTCAGTGCTTATATTGCATGATGTATTGGATGTTACATGCAAGGGCTGCTATGAGAATAACCAGCTTGCTTTCATCAAAGCTTATCCAACAAAATGAAATATGAGAATTATCAGCTTGGTTTCATGTGCAAATATTTTTTTAATTCATAATGCTTTATTTTTGGTGTTTAAATCTAATTTTAATGTAAACAGTTAACCTCTTGAGTGTTCATATAAAAGAATGTCTTTCCTGCGCGGGAAAAATATGCTGCACTGTTGTTGACATGTTTTACTTTCTTATTCAGAAGCATTTGATATGTTTCAGCTCTGATATTTTGGCTAGTTGCAACTATTACAGAAGAGGCTATATGCACAGAAATTGGTGGTTAATTCTATGATGCAACAGGTGTAAGGTACCCTCTTGTGAGCCCAGATTTGTTGTTAGGCAGTGGTGGTGATCATCGTTATTTTCTAGTCTAGGCTGTTTGGTCGCTTAAAAAAAAGGCTTGGTTATTTACAAATTTTTCTGCTGTGCTGAAGTAGAAAAATGCTTTCTACATTTTTGGATTCGGTAAATAAACAGGTGCATAAGAAAAAGAGAAACTCATTTCAATGAACTAACAAGTTGATCAGTGTGGCTTTAGAAGCTCTAAGCTGTACTGAAAGTAATGGAAGAACAGAGAAGCATTTGCATTTTGCCTTGAAATCAAATAATTCCAAACTTTGCGGTATCAATATTTCAACAAGGAGATGAAGTCTACGAACATGCTATAATTTAAAAATATTTGAGCTATTACCAATATGGCTTGATGAAGACAACATTTGAGCTATTACTCGACTGTGTGTAGGGATGGAGGAAATCTAGAGTTTGCATGTAATGTTTCGTTTAAATTTGTTAACTCTATTAGGAGTTAAGCTAGTCCTTGTTTGTGAAGTTAGTTTGAAGAAAGAAGGTAATCCAGACCTAGAAATGAGAAGAAACTGTCTTGCTTCCTTGACCTGTGCTTTCATTGCTCCTTCATTTTGAAGTTCATATTTTATTTGGTAATGACTTGTTAATGCCTTTGAAGATGAGCGAATTGTGCAGGCAGATGTATAAAATCTATCAATTGTGTACCGAAACAAATTCGTCATGATGCATTACTAGGTCATTCCTGCATATATCTGAATGCAGAATACTAGATATCGTCATGATGCATTACTAGGTCATTCCTTCATATATCTGAATGCAGAATACTAGATACTGCTTTCTTGTAGGAAGTCTGCAGCATCATCATCAGTAGCAAAAGTAGGATATTTCGTCATTGAGATTTTTTAAAATTTCCAAATCTAAATGTTGTGCTAGATTAGAAGAGTGAATCTTATTTCCATGGTGTAGACCACTGCTACCTTGAATTTGATGTTATGGTCCACATTTTCAATGTGAATAATTGATCAAATAAGGTGATTTTGAATTATAATATATAAAAGTAATAAGATGACAGTGTGTCTCTCTAAATAAAGAATGGTGTCTACCCAAATCTTGCACCAGTTTGAGCATCTAAGATGAAAGTCTCTTAGTTTCCATGATATAAAGTTGGATCTGAAGATGGCCAGTCTCAATTTAGAGTTGGTGGAAACAAACCTATAACTAGTAAAATATTTTTTTTACAGAAAATCAGCTAATATTCTTCGGGACTGTACTTAAGATCATGGAGGAAAGAAATGGAGAATTTATAGTGAAAAAAATTCATATGTATTAACAAAGTGAAATTTTGATCTTCTTTCCACTAAAATCTAAATATCAACTTATAGATAACATATATATGAAAATAAAAACAGTTTTTTATCATATATAAAATGCACAGTTATGTACATCATATAATAAATGTTGGTGGTTGTTGAGGGTAAAATTAAAATTGGTAAGTCTAAACAAAATTAAACCACAAGTATGAATGTGTCTATTATAAGCTTCGGTAGGTAAGCTGGATTGGGTGATCTGCCCCAAGTGCTAGCGAGCATCAGGTTGGTGGTTCAACTCATTGGGCAGCTACTCGTGAGTTGACTGCAATGCGATATCTGGATAAACCGGTTCTGTCCTCTGCTTGCTTGAGGAGTGAGTAGTATTGTAATTTCTCCTTGGGGTGTGCGTGGTTTGGATTTCCATCATCATAAATGAAACACATGCGCTTACTATGAGTGCCCTGTGCCCTTTTTATGACCCCTAAAAGTGGATTTTTCTCTAGTAGTATTGTAGGGCCTATGATATTTAGAACAGGGCTCTCTCGTCAAGTGAAATTTTAGATGGGAAATTATTTTGGATAAGGTGTTTGAGAAAAGTTTGCATTTGAACTTGGTGCATTGCCCTTCAATGGTTTAATGGTTAAGAACATGTGTTTCCTCCTAAAAAGTCACAAGTTCCTCTGTAGACTTTAGGTTTGATCGTGACTTAAAAAATAGATTATTATGATTATTATAATAGGTCCCCATATGCCCAAAAAAAACCAATTCTTTCAATGTGTTGGTGGAAAAAAATTGTGGTTTTACAAAAATAGAAAATAAGACCATGAAACCTTGTATATGATAACAATAGGTTAATCTAGCAATAAAAGACATCTTGTTATAGAGATCTGCATAAAAATGAACAAATCTATGTAATAAATTGAATGAAAATCATTGTTAAAGTTCAAAAATATATTTGCCATGGATAAAACACCATCCATCCTCTTTATTGACAAATTATATGGAATTTTGTTCTTAAAATGAAAACAAGTGAAAAAGGGCAAAAAGAGCCCCAAAATCAAACTTCAAAATAAGAAAAGAACATATCTCTACCCTAACTCAAGCCATGTATATACATGGCACACTCATAATTTAATGTTGAGTTAGCAAGAATGTATATTTTAATGTTGATTTAGCAATTTAATGTTGAGTTAGCAAGAATGTATAATTTAATGTTGAGTTAGGAAGAACGTAGATAAATCAGATGAGATAATATTATGAATGTCACAAATGATGAAAAATGTAGGTTAGTGGGACTCAAAAGTACAATCCAATGAACATACAAAAAAAGTGCCTAAGCCTTTTCCTACAAGTTAAAAGATAAAACATAAAATAAATAAACATACAAAAAGGAGTGCTTAAGCATTTCCTACAAGTAAAAAAATAAAGTATAAAATGAAAAAAACTAAACCATTGTATGAGTAAAGGTACCAAAATCAAAACATGACAAAATGATACACAACATTAGAATTAGAGGTAGAATGGGACGGGGAGGAAGCCTTTCGATCAATAATGTAAATAGAAATGGACGTGAGGAGTAAGGGAGGAAGAGGAAGAGGAAAAAAACATCCCCACTGAACCACCGACCATGGAGACAGAACTAATACATTGCTTGATGATGTCCTTAAGGGAGAGGCAAAGTTTGAGAGGGTTGGATTGTGAGACCCTGTAGGGATCAATTTGTCGAGACTCTGTGAACACTCAAGGTCATGGGAAATAACTTGGTGATGACACATTGGTGCCTCGAGGGGTGGAGAGGTTAGTCATTGGCATGCACTAAGAGTTGAGGCAATCACTGTGCTAAGACCATAAACTAGAACTCCCACCAACTCTTGTAGAGGTGAGTTTACCAACAAAAAATTAAGATGAGCTTTATGAACTCACTAGTCTAATGTGGAAAATATCATGTCCCTTTGCATGTTGTTTGGTGCTGCCACCAAAGGATAGGACAAAAAAAAAGAAAAAAGTGATCCCCCTAATGCAGTATCTTCGGGGAGGTACGTGTAAGGGTTGAAACACATGTCCTAACATCTCTCTCATAAAAAGAGCTAAAACACCTTATTTCTAACATATTAAGCATGGCACAACCTTTTTAAAGTCTTGCCTCTAAAGATGAAAAAGTTAATGTGTAGAATGTTATTACGACTCTATTCCTTTAGAGCCATAGTCAATCATTTATATTCCTTAATGCATTAAAAATCCTAACTTTGGTTTTCTCCAAATTCACTAATAGCTCATAGGTATCTTAGACCCAATGATATATATCACTCATCCTTGTTATTGAGGCGAGGAATGGCTATATCCTCACTCGAGCATTTTCGAATCTCACAAGGCTAGGTGAAATAGACAAGATTATCACCATTGGCTTATAATCTGTCAAAAATCTCAATCAGACCTCAAAAAATAAATTCTTTGATCTGATGCTATTATGAAATTTGTATGCTATGTAAAATAAATTTAAAATAACAAAAATGCTAGTAAATAACATTTATAAGCAATTGAATAAGTAAATGCAATATAACATAAATATGAAAATTCAGTACACAACAAGTCTCAAAGATGAGAATAAATCAACAAATGATTTTATTGATATCATTCCGAGTCACATCCAAGTTTTTCTTTACAAGCCCCCGTGAGAGTTTGGATCGGAATTAGATTTAGAAGTCTAAGATGTAATTTTGACTCATATAAAGACAATCGATGTCTTAAAAAAGAAGACTAAGACTGAAAGTTGAATTGGATCAATCCAAGTTACAAGTGTATCATAGTTTTTACTTTACAAAACTAACATTAATCAATATTGAAACTAAATTCATAACTTCTAATTAAGACTAAACAATCTTTAAGACAAATGGATGACCTTTGGAGCATGTCAAAATCTATGCTTTCCCAGTCCTTCTTTTGCCACCTTTAGAATAACTCTACTATCAACAAGATAACTTAGCTCTCCAAAAACTCGGAAAATAATGAATGAATAAGTATTCTCACTTGAAACAAGTGTTGATGTTTGGGCAACATCGAAAATACATTCTACTAGATTAATAATTAATAATATGATTATTAATTATTAAACAATATTATTAATGTAATAATATATTTATATAAGGTATAAATATATATCATAAATAAGTAGTTATTTATGATGAGTGTTCCATATATATATATTTATTATCCAAGGGATGCATCCTTTCATGGATGGTCACCATATGTTCTATATATATGGAACACTCATCATTGTAACAATGTATTGAATGAATATCATCTTATATATGAAAAATCAACATGGTATCAGAGCAACACTGGGCCTGACTCCCTCATAGGAGGGCCCAACGAAATGGAAAAGAAATCAGACCTATGAGAGTAAGAGAGTAGATAGTATGAGTGAGTGAATTACTATTGTGTTTGCAATAGTGTGTTTGTACATCACATTGACATGGTGACTGTGAGTGAGATCCATTAAGGATAACGATAATTGAGAAGGCTTGTTGGAATCACTGGATAGTGATATAAAAGAAGCCATACTCCTCTATGAAGATCCCACGCAAGCCACCTATGATGAAGATAGATTGAACAGATTTTGTCTTTCTCCTTATTGTTGTTGGTCGTGTTCGTTCGACAACACTTGCAAGGTTTCCTTGTTACAGTTTGTGTAGCTACAGTGAAAATCAACAATTGTTGCCTCTATTGGAAGAATTGGGGGTCTTTTATGAATACCGCAAAGGTTGGGTCGACGTTTTCATGGAGGGATTTGTAGGAAAGTTGAGTCAGATCTGCGCTCTCGCGACTTTGTTGGCGAGGAGCAGGCAACTAGTTGCGATTGTATATCTGTCGTTTTTTGTTGTGATATTGGCAGAGATAGAATCAGTGGCAAAGTATGATTGTTGTTGCGATGGTCACCTGGGGTAGCCCTAATTCCATGGCTACATGTTTTATAAAATGACAATATGATTTCCTAAGGCGATCCTCTTTAGCTGTGTCGATTCCATTGATTCCTGGAAGGGATGGACTCATCGATTTGGGATCTGGTGAAATACCATCCCTCGCTCAATCCTGTGGGGTTGGTGGGCATTTTTGCATGATCTGGATTCGACACCGCGATGTGCACACAGATGATGAGATAGTTGATATAGTGGCATTGGTTGGTAGGATGGAGAATAGGTGGTTGTTTATATAGCGAAGGAAGGAAATGAGACGTGGGAAGGAAAGGAGTTGTGGTTAATAAACTGATGACTTTGTAAAACAAGGACCCGTGGTGAAGAAGCAAAGGACTTCATGGCCATCCCACAGAAACATCTTGAAAATTAAAGATGTCTCGACTCCCAAGGGCATGTGGGTTGACCGAGGTGATAGCCATGGAGAACATTAACCACACTGCTACACAACATTGATTGTATATGAGAGTGGTGAGTTAAGGAGGGATGAAGGCATTCTTCTTCTGTTCCTCACTTGGGTGCTCCCAAAACTCTTTGGAAGAGGAAGAGAGGACCATAAACACTTGTATGAGTTCTGGGATAGATAATTTCTTATAGAACAACAACCTCATTTAGACTTTGGTTGTCATAACCCTAGACAATGATAAAGAATTATGAATGTGGACCTGACCCTGTGTGAATGGAGGATTCATCATCTATAGGGTTATTGAGAAATACTATCACAAGGTCGCCACCTTGAGCATTATTTGTATCATGAATAGGAAATGTGTTTGTAAGGATCACTGCAACAAACTTTAGAATGGGAAATATTCTTGTTTTGCTCTTATTTTGTTTTGGGCAAGTTACCATGGAAATGCTTGTTCCATGGAGATGTTATTGTTCTTGTTCTAGGCAAGTTACCATGGATATCTGGTTAGTATATTGTGGTTCTTTTAGGAACATGACAGTTTACCGAGATTCTTATACTATGTGACACTCATGGATCTTCTTCATGAAGACCAAGGATGAGGTCTTCAACAAATTCTAAGAGTTCAGGGCTCAGGTGGAGAACCTGATAGAGAATAAGATCAAGATCAACACGAGTATTTGGTGAGGAGTGATCGAGATGGACATAATAAGCAATGAAAAATCCTCTATAGCTGAGATCACATGAAGCTTGTCTCAATGTGTTGATGTGGTGGTTACCATGATGCTGTGTGCTTTGGAAAATGTAAATATTGTCATAGAGTCACAGAGGGAGCAACCCGTGAGGCATACTGGACAAGCAGGGTTTTCAGTGATAGAGGGAGTTGTCCTCTGAGTTCGATATGAAGGATATTGGTCTGATGCACTATTACTTGGGACTGGAGGTATGGAAAAAGTCAAGTTAAATATCCCTAGGTCAAGGGAAGTATGCAGTGGAAATCCTGAAGAGGTTCAGGATGTTGGATTGCAAGGCGATGGCTACACCTATGGTATCAAATTTGAAGTTGTTGCAAGATACGATTTCAAAGATTGTGGATGTTACTTTATATAGGTAGATGGTGGGTTTGTTGATAAACTTGATGAACATAAGACCAAATATATGTTTTGTTGTGAACACCTTGAGTTAATATATGGAACAACCCAGGTAGGCTCATTTGGTTTCAACAAAACATGTGATGAGGTACCTTAAGGGTACATTGGATTATGGTCTTAGGTATGTGACAAACCATGAGTTTGAGTTATATGGATATTTAGATTCAGATTGGGCCGACATTATTCCTGATCAGAAGAGTACTTCGACATATTACTTCAGTCTAGGCTCCAATATGGTTTCATGGAGCAACATGAAGCAATTGTGTGTAACACTCAGTACGACTGAGGCAAAGTATGTGGCAACATGTGCAACAAGTCACGAAGCAGCGTGGCTTCAAAAATTGCTAAATATTGGACTAAATTTGACTTGTAGGTAATACCTACAAGAAGAGGATGAAGAGACTTGTTATGGAGGACAAGTGATGAAGTCAACAAGTTGAAAATCCAGTTGATATTCAGTGCTCGAGAGAGAGTCAGACGGTCAGTTCCAGAGGGAGATGGGTACTACAGTAAGGAGTGTTATAAAAGTGAGTGTGCTTGTTTAACCATAGAAAATATAGCAATATTGTCACCCAACCATAGGCACAAAGGCCACCCCGAGCACCTTAACCTTGACAGAGAGAAGAATTCCGATAGCAAATCAATATCCAACCAAGGCTAGTGCACCAAACAAAAATAACCAAATACCAAGTAGAAAGTCCAAGCCAGAAAAATTGAAAATACAAGTAGCAATTCTTGCAGCTGCAACTCCTCTCCAAACTTGCAGACAACTGGTTTTCTACAGTTACGAGTGAGTGAGTCCCAAATGAGCTCTAGTGTCTTGTATTTATACTTCTCCTTCTTGGCTGTCTGGGTTGACTTCTCTTCCCGGGGGATAAAATATCAATATTAATTATTCTCTTTAGTCGACTTGTCTTCTAGGGTTATTGTCCAAGGCTTTAGGGTTTCTCTTGCTTCCCAGAATATTCTAGTCTCGTCAAAGGTTACAAGTGGAGGTTAATACCTCCCACAACTACCATAATATCAACACTCCCTCCTAGCTTGGGAGGTATAAAAGACATTGGTATTGAGAACAAACAAACCATTCAATCGATAACATTAACATAGCCACACAGACTATTTCATGATCAAATCAAGAGCACCATCATTGTAAGGCCTGTCCAACTGGATAGTCTCCATGGAAATCATAACAATGCCATCTAATAGAACAATACCGTGTCTATTCATATTAGTATACAACTACTATCTGATGGTACACAACCACTCTTAGTAGCACACTGCTACTAACCAATGACCTGCAATCACTATCAATGGATCACATCCACCACAGTAGCATACAACTACTGTCCAGAGACATACAATCTCTACAACAATCATATCATCTGATATCAATCTGCATAAACAATATCATGATAAAAACTGAGTCATCTTGGCCATTCTTCCACTCACATCTATGAGATCTAGAAGAGCATCTTCCCTCAGAAAATAAAACATCAGCCATGGGCTATCTGGACTATTCTTCCCAAACATAGAAGAATATCTGTCCCTGATTTATGAGCATGGACCATTCACCTAACTAGGCCATTCCTCCGACACTAATCATAGTGCAACCTGGAGAGAATGAGTTTTCCCTAGGGAATGCCTGTCCCTGATTACTGAACCTGGACCATTCCTCTAGCACTAATCATAGTGAAACCTAGAGAGAATGAGTCTGCCCTAGGGAATGACTGTCCAGACCATTTCCTAAGGAAATGACTGTCCTGCACCAACCTCCAAAAAAGACAATTATTTGAAATTGCTCACAATTGTGAACTTCGAAAGAATGATTGCCTGACAAGGCAAACCATTCTACTTGACCACTACTCAGAGTGAATTCCAAGAAGAATGACCGTCTTAGACCATTCCCCCACACTGGCCACAAGGGGAATCAATGTCTATGGTACATCAATAATCTATCAGACCATTTTCATTACGAAAATGACTTTCTGATCTGGACCATTTTCCGAACTGGAAAATGTCTACCTGTCATAGATTGCGAACCACTTTCTGCACTGGAAAGGAGCTGCCCAACCTGGACCATTTTCCAAACTGGAAAATGACTGCTACCTGCTCATCTGTGGAGATATACTGGAGTTTCACTTCTCCTTCTTGGACTTTATCATGAATAAAGTAATATTTGATCTCAATATGTTTCGACCGATCATGAAACACTGGGTGTTCTGGTAGCCTGATGCAACTTTGATTGTCATAGTATATTAAGGTAGAATCTGGTACCTGATCAAATAATCCAAAAATTAGCTTCCTCAGCCATACTTCTTCGGTACATGCCTCACATGCTGCGATATATTGTGCTTCTGTTGTGCTGAGTGCGACAAACTTCTGTTTCCTGCTGGTCCACGATATCATAGCAGAGCCCAAACTGAAACATATCCCTGAAGTACTCCTTTTGTCTTCTGCACTCCCTACCCAATCTGAATCTGTAAATCCACGAAGTTGTATATCACTGGATGAGGTGTATCTTAAACCATAGTTTATCGTCCCACGAATATATCTCAGGACATGCTTTGCAACTATCCAATGCTCATGTCTGGGTATCGATTGGAACTGGCTTAAGGTGTTTACAACAAAGCAAATATCTGGTCGAGTATTCACTAGATACATCAACGACCCAATCAATTGCTGGTATAGGGACGGGTCTATTGGATCAGAATCTGAGCCTCTTACTTTTCTTATGTCTGTGGTCATAGGAATGGCCATGGATTTGCAATCCATCATTCCAAATTTCTGAAGAATCTTCAGTGCATACTTTCCTTGTCCAAGGAAGACTTCATCACGCTTCTGCCATACTTCTAGTCCCAATTAATAGTGCATGAGACCAAGATCTTTCATATCGAACTCATAAGCTAATTCCTTTTTACAATGGGTGATGAGAGACTCTGCACCTGTCAAGAATAAGTCATCGACATACACCAATAGAATCATAGGTTCATTGTTCACAACCTTGTAGTAGAGATTAGGATCTGCATGACTCTTAGAGAAACCAAGTCTTACTAAGTAACTATCAATTCTATCATACCAAGCTTTTGGAGCTTGCTTGATTCCATACATGGATTTCTTTAATTTGAAAACATGAGTGTCTCTGGAATGTACTTCAAAACCTTGAGGTTGTTCAATGCATACTTCTTCTTCAATTGCTCCATTGAGAAAAGTTGTCTTTACATCCATATGATGTAGATTCCATCCCATGGAAGCAACAAGAGACATAATGGCTCTAATAGAAGTATATTTGGAAACATGAGAAAAGGTTTCGTCATAATCTTCTCCCTCCTTCTGGGAGAACCCTCTAGCTATAAACCTTGCCTTGTATTTGTCCACACTTCTGTCTACTGCATGTTTGATCTTATAGACCCATTTTGAAGTTACCATCGATTTTTCCTTGGGTCTAGGCACGATTTACCACACGCCATTTTTCATGATAGACTGATATTCTTTTGTCATGGCTTCTTTCCACTATTTCTTCTGAGCTGCTTCTTCAAATGTGGTGGGTTCCTCATTTATAAGTTTTTTCATACATGTTGCATAGCTAGAGAATCTTTTGGGATTTTTGCTTTCTCTGAAGGTGCCACTTGGGGCTTTGAGTTTTTTTGCTTCTTGTAGACTAGATTCAAGCAAGCTGGACGTTTTCTATTTTTGGGCACAATGACTAATTCAATAGGTTCACATGGTTGCGTCGGATGATCAAGTTGTTATGGTTCTTCATTCCGACTTTTTGGAAGACATGTGCTTTCTTCTTTAGGCTCTTCATATTCTTCTTCTTCCATGGATTCTTCTATAGATTTATTGAAGGCCATCTTATCATTGAAGGTTACGTCTCTTATAACTTCAATCTTATGTTGTTCTGGAATATAGATTTTGTAGGATTTGGATGATTCACTATATCCAACAAATATGCCCTTCTTTCCCGAGGGTTCTAGTTTCTTTCTTTTATCTTTGGGGATATGAATGCAAACAGGGCACCCAAATATTCTTAAGTGTTCCACATTGAGTTTCTTTCCTGAGAAGGCTACTTCTGGAGTCATATCCTCCATTATGCAATGGGGACTTATGTTCTGAACATATATCGCTATCATGGCTACTTCTCCCCATAAATACATGGATAAACCTTGATCATTCATTAGTTCCTTCATGATTTCCTCAATGGATCTATTCTTCCTTTCTGCTACACCGTTTTGTTGAGGATTATGAGGAACGATTAGCTCCCTCCTAATCCATGTTGATTTGCAAAATGAAACAAATTCCTTGGATGTGTATTCTCCTCCATTATCTGTTCTCAAAGTCTTGATTTTCTTGCTTGTGAGGTTTTCTATTTCTGCTTTGAATTCTTGAAACTTGCTGAAATTTTTTTCCTTTGTCTTCAAGAGGTATAACCAAGTATTTCTTGAGTAATCATATATGAAGGTTACATAATAAAGATAACCTCCTAGAGATTTGACTGGAATCAAACCGCAAATATATGAATGTATTAGATATAGGATTTCCTTAGATCTATTATTGCTACTTGAGAATGACTTCTTAACATTTTTACCAAGGGCACATCCTCTGCAAATTCCTTCATGTGTAGATTGTAGTTCTGGTATTCCTTCAACCATTTTATCGAGGAAAGGTAATGCTTGATAGTTAAGATGAGAATACCTTCTATGCCAAAGTTCACTGTGATTGACTTCATCATGTATGAGAGCTTCATCATTACATTTTAGTAGTCTGTATAATTTGCCTTCATGAGTTCCAATAACTCTAATCATCTACATCAATATGTATTAGTATAAGAACTGATACATCATCATCATCACAGCACAAGGCTGGCTCATCATAATACAAGACTAGCTTTACGTCACAACTGTCAAGCTGGAAGCTCAGTACTCGTCTCATCTCAATGTCTTGCTTTACGTCACATCACTCAGATTGGAAGCAAGATACTAGACTGGCTTTACATCACAACTATCAAGCTGGAAGCACAGTACTAGTCTCATGTCATCGTCTTGCTTTACATCACAACACTCAAGCTAGAAGCAAGATACTCGTCCTACTTTACATCACAACCATCAGGTCAGAAGCAGGATACTAGACTGGCCTTACGTCACAGCTATCCAGTTGGAAGCTCAGTGCTAGTCTCATCATATCATCTTGCTTTACGTCACAACCATCAAATCAGAAGCAAGGTACACATCCTGCTTTACGTCACAACCATCAGGTTGGAAGCAAGGAACTAGACTTGCTTTACGTCGTAGCTATACATCCAGAAGCATAGTACTAGTCGCACATTATCTTGCTTTACGTCACAACCATCAGGTCGGAAGCAAGGTGCTCGTCCTTCTTTACGTCACAACCATCAGGATGGAAGCAAGAGATGTCTCATCACAACATCTACTCCTCCTTTCGAGGAGGGTCCTTTCGGACTATACCAAGATTATCTCGAAATTACTCAAACTTTATACGAGATAGTGGCTTGGTCAATACGTCAGCAACCTGTTCATCCGTGCTAATGTACTGGAGCTTTAAGGCTCCTCTCTGCACCATGTCACAGATGTAATCATAACGGATCTCTATGTGCTTCGACCTATCGTGGAATACAATATTCTCTGTCATCTTTATGCAGCTATGGTTGTCACATAGAATCAAGGTTGCTCTCATCTCTCAGTCAAATAGGTCGGTCAACAACTTTTGAAGCCATATAGCTTCGCAGCTGGTAGAACATGCAACAATGTATTCTGCTTCCACTGTGCTGAGAGCAATACTAGATTGCTTCCTACTCTGCCACGAGATCATAGCTGATACCAAACTGAAACAACATCCTGAAGTGATTTTCCTATCAGAAGCACTTACTGCCCAATCTACATCAATATATCCACTCAATGTGAAATCATGATCTCCATCATAGCTGAGACCACAATCTATTGTACCTTTAAGGTACCTCATTACATGTTTTGCAACCACTAGGTGAACACGTCTGGGTTCTACCAAAAACTGACTCAAGGTGTTCACGGAAAAACAAATGTCTGGTCTGGTGTTCGTCAGGTACATCAACGATCCAATAATCTGTCTATACAGTGTGGCATCAATCAACTCTGACGAAGTATCGACCAACAGCTTCAGCTTCGCTTCCATGGGTGTATTTATGGGCTTGCATTCCAAAATGTCGAATCTCTTCAAGATTTCAACCATATACTTCCGTTGGTTAAGGAAGATCGTCTCAGGACTCTGCCATACCTCAAGACCTAAGAAATAATGCATTAGGCCAAGGTCTTTCATTTCAAATTCTGAGGCAAGTCTCTTTTTACATTCAGTGATGAGCTTTTATTCTCTAGTTAAGAATAAGTCATCCACATATAGAAGTAAGATTATTGGCTCATCGTTCATGATATTGAAGTAGAGGTTAGAGTCTGCTTTACTCTTGGTAAAGCCTAAGCTCGTCAAGAAACTGTCTATACGGCCATACCAAGCTCTAGGAGCTTGCTTCAATCCGTATAAGGCTTTCT
>JZKD02S0451733.1:0-10558 GCA_000966675.3 Picea glauca
ATAAGGACCAAATCCCCTTTTGCGGATTGGTCATCGGACAATTACAAAGTGTTGAATAAGAAGTCGGCCCCATCAGTTATAATGGAAGGCCCAGAATTAATTAAAGGTGGGTTTACCCACACAGAGTGAGAGGTCGGCCCTGCCAGATGGTGACTCTTCACACGTGCCAAATTGATATAAATAAGAGGCTAGCGCCTCACTTCTTACACACAACTCACTTGCTCATTCTCTTATGAGGGAAGCTGCAATTACAAGTTGGAGAGAGGAGAAGAAGAGTGGTGCATCTCTTGGAGAGGACTTTCTGTATTGGTTTGAGTTATCTCTTGAACATTGTATAAGTTATTTATGATAAGGAAGTTTTTGTTGGGTTTTCTTCCCCTAGAGGGTCTCCCAAGATAAATGTTGTGTCTCTTGTGAATGTGTATTTCTCAGTGATCTTGTTCTTATGATGCTCTCATATATTGAAATGCAAAGAACTATAATAATGGCATAAACATTAACAGGGAAAGTCGTGAACTTTCCATTACTTGACTTGGGGGGAGGGGCTTCCCTATGTTAAAAAATTCTACTAACTTAGGAATTATTCCCCCCCTTTTCTCATGACTTTGGCCTCTTTTACAATTTTTGACATTTTTACCTTAGCCAATTATTCGTTGACTTTTGACTGACTTAGACTCATCATGTACATTGACCTAGCGAAACTTGTCCAATTGAGCTGAAACTTGGTCCAAGGGTGTAGGGAATCATAATACATTTGATTTGAGAAATCATACCCTTTTCCAAAATCTCCAAGGACCAAATTTTTACATTTTGCATAAAAAATAATTAAAATTTTGCAATTTACGAGAAATTTTAATTATTAAAAACCCCTATCAAAATTTTACGGAATTCCGCAAGACTCTAGGAGATGTCTAGCATGGTCATCTACAACACTTTTATCCCTTAGTTACCTATTGGGCTCAATCATTAGAACACATTTCACCACTTTGGAGGATTATTGAGTGAAAAACTCAAGTAATTAAAATCGTTAAAAAACAAAATTAATTACCTAAGGAAAAAAACACTCAATGAAAGGACTTCCCTAATGATAAATTCCTACGCAACCAAATCATTACAACTTGATCCATCCTAACATGTTCATTATAAAATTTTCCCACACAGGGGAGCGGACATTTCGTGGAGAGAGAAAGAATTTATGGGGGCAGGATTACCCTATTGAGCCATAGGTCTTCAACCTTGTCATGGCACAAGGTACATATCTTCATAGTACATGACATTTACACCTAGTTGAAATAGGTGGTCAACAGAACTCATGTTGTCATTGTTTCTTGGGAGGTCCACATCGATTGCTTACGAATTCCACATTGGCTACTTGAAATATCAAATGAACATAACATAGAAAGGAACCAATAGCAAGTTAGTTAGATGGGCAATGTGTTGGGAAATTTCCCAATTTAAAATAAACAAAATTTGAGTACCGTATGAAGGTTGAGCTAAGATGAAGATAATTGTCAACAAGAAATAAGTGGAAACACAAAGGTTTGGAAGAATCGATAAGATGCTTCCAAGTTTACTTAAGTGACAATCATTTGCCACCTATCAAAAGGTGGGATGTTGTTTACGATGTGTGCATATACCAACCAACCCAAATTAATGGCCTCAATATCTCAATAGTAGAACAAATAACAACCCCCTTGCGGGGGTGTCATACCCAGTGATGTCTCGTTCCCAAGAGTAGGCCAGTAGGGAGGGAATTAGTAGTATATGTGTTCCCGTAGACTATAGTCAGGCAAAAACATGGAACAAAGGGAGAAATAAGGGTAATTTGGTGGCTAAACGATGAATTAAGCCAAAAAACATGGGAAAAGTCACTTAAGCCTAAGTCAATGAAGAATTAGAACGAAAATGTGCTAAAGGAGGACTTAATTAATTAATTATTCACCTTAGGAGGAAAAGCGCCTAACTTAAGTTAGGTCAATGGTGAATTGGATCGGGAAGAGTATAAAGGGAGGAATTCAACCTAATTCATCATTATGTTATGTTATGATTTGATGTTGAGAGTTCCCAAAGGAGGAAGAGATTCGACTTCCACTGTTTTGTGGATTTCTAGAGGAAACCACCACCATTGATCGGTTTCGGTGTTGAGAAACACACCCTAGCCCATCGGAGATACCATCCAGGTATTTCACCGTGCTATTCAGGAGTATTCAGTTTGCAGTGTGCACGGCTCAGCGAGTGAGGGCACAAGGTCAGATAGAGGGTTTGTGTAGCTGCATGAGATTAGAGCTCGGATTGCAGTTTCCTTCCGACCCAGTTGAGATCCAGCCAAGGCACATTGATTGAGACACCTACCATCATATTCGAACGATGGAATCCTTCAGAGTGCATCATTCAGCTATCTAGGGCACAACTCTTGTGGAAACACATTTGGGGTCATAGACGGAGCATCAAAGAATATCTGGGGAAACCCTTCCGACCCAGTTCCGCATTTGGTGGGGCGAACATTTTGAGTCCTATATTAGATGATTATGTTGGTGGAATCATTTGGGCGCATCCAGAGAACCCAAGAGGTGTGCAGACCCCCAGGGGACGAGATCCGGAGCATCAGAGGACAGAACTTCCATCTGACAGTCACCAGGATCAGTCTAGAGGCCAGGGTGCTTCTATTGGGACAGTTTCCAGCTCATTCCAACAGGTATAGCCTTCCGGACAAGTTTTCCAGTTTGTAGCGGTTATTGTGCTTCTCCAGAATCGTCGATTTGGCCAATCTATCCATGCATGCACCAGATATTCCTTCATCTTCTGATCACGGGTATTTTATGTTATTTTCTTGTATTCCAGTGATGATATATGAGATCTAGTTGATAACTATCTTCTATATTTCCAGTATTTCATTGCATTTCCCTGCTTAAATCTCATAATACATATTATTGGGTGGTTGTTGTTCCTTATCTCCGCATGCATCATATTTATAATGTTTAAACCATAATGTATAACATGCACCTACAACAACCACAAAACATCTCAAGCACATAACTAAAACGCATCCAGAAACCCCCAGAGTATCTGATCTGTGAGACAGGACATTAGATCCATAGTAGATATCCAGATCAACTGGATCAGGGATATTTCAGTGGTATCAGAGCCTTCTTCCTGCCAGCCTGTGAAGAAGTGCTTCTCATGACCCCATGATTTCGGGAACAAGTGAAGAATACCCAAGGGGTCGAGGACATATTGGATACGAGTACATTCAGTACGTCATAGGTCACAGCAGAGATAGGAGAGATAGAAACCGAAGGGATTACACCCCCTTTCACACTCAGTCAGATACAGAGCCAGAGATAGAGGACAAAGAGCATATCAGTTCAGACACAGAGGCTGAGATAGAGAGGACTATGGGTGACAGGCGTGAAACACCCGAGGGCAGGGGGAAAGGCCCTGAGATACATCTCGATAGCACGCAGACCATGTTGAGTGACCTAGCTAGGTGACAGAGAAACTTGTTGACAGCCATACAGCAGATGAACCTTAGTGCACAGATGCTCCAGCATAGTATGAGCACTATAGGTGCCAATGTCGCAGGAGGACCGACTGGTTCAAGAGGACACCAGGGAGGTGGGGCCCGTGGCTCCAGTGGATCTCAGGGAGGGGCTAGTACAAACCCTTCACCAGCCCGAGCTTACACATCGTCTGGGAGGATTCCCCGACCTTTATATCCACAATTCCAGACAAGAGAGACATTGGGACAGCCAGAGCAGGGAGGAGGACAGTCGGGTCAGGGGAAGGTGGTGCTACAAGATCCGTTCGGGGAGTACAGAAGAGACTACTTGGCATTAGGACAGGAGTTCCATGCAGACATGAGTTTGATGGACTATTGTTCGATCAGATATCAAAATAGACCCCAGGAGGCACAGAGAGGCAACAGGTAGACTCACAACATGGATTTCATCAAGAAAGTGGAAAAAATGAACATTCCTACTTTCGACAGATCATCACGTTGCTCAGCTCAGGCATGGGTTCAGAAGCTTGACACATACTTCAAGCTTAACCTGATGACAGAGTCAGAAGTTATTAGCTTCGCCACATTTCACTTGGAGGGGGAGGCCCACGAGTGGTGGTACCATGGACTGGTGACATTGGGTCACAGTCACATTACCTCATATTTGGAGTTCACTGAGAGGTTTATGGAGAGATTTGACAGGAGAGATCCAGAGCTCCACTTCAGGAATCTTACACAGTTGAGGAAAATCGGATCAGTTGAGGCCTTCATATTAGAATTCCAATGGAAGGTCATGGTCGTATCCGATATATAAAAGGACAGATTGGTGATGTTGTTCACCGAGGCTTTGATAGAGCCCTTGAGGGGTTGGGTTAAGGATTTCAAGCCTCATACGTTACAGGAGGCCATTGTGCACACGAGAGGCATGGGGAACTCAGCGCAAAAACCCAAAACCTTTACCAAACCCTTTGTACCACAAAGAGACAAGGATCAGAAGAATCCTCAAAGTGAATGGAAGGGTAAGCCCAAGCTGGATGATGACATGAGACAGGAGTTGATGAGGAAGAATCTTTTCTTCTCTTGCAGAGACCCTTGGATCCCAGGGCATAGATGCATGGGAAAGGGACAAATCCACTACATTGAAGTGGAATCAGGCAGTAAGGAGGAGGACGAGGATATCGAGGCATGGGCAGACAGTGATTCAGAGGATGAGACCACTCATGAGCCAGAGCAGCAGCTGAAGAAATCTCAGATACTAGCAGGGGCACAGCCCAAGGAGGAGACAAAACCTCGTAGAGAGGTGAAAGGGGGAACTATAGCCACCCTTTCAGGAGTACCCAGGTACAACACTCTCAGGATCAAGGGCCTTGTACAAAGGCAGCACATGACCACTTTAGTTGATGGTGGAGCCACCCACAATTTCATAGATGTGTCCCTAGTAGCCAGGAGGGGGTTACGCATTGAGGAGTTTGAGGGATTCCACATAGCAGTGGCATATGGATACACAATGACATGTTTGGACATGATCCCAGACCTAGAGGTCAAACTAGGCAACTACACCTTGATAGACACTTTCTATGTAGTTGACCTGTCAGATACAGATGCAGTATTGGGGGTACAGTGGTTATATTCATTAGGGGAGATTGGGTTCAACTATCAGAGGTTGACCATGAGCTTCAAAGACGACAGTGGATCGAGAGTGGTACTAAGAGGCATGTCTACATGAGCACCACGAGCAGTATCGGCAAAACAGATGGAGAGGATCTTTCGTCACGGTGATGTGGCCTATGCAGCAGAGTGTTTGATCACCACACGAAAAGGATTCACAGGTTAGAAAACAGTACCATCCACAGATCCGAGAGCTTCTTAGCCAGTATGAGCTAGTGTTTGGGTCGATACCACCAGGGAGACCACCAGATAGAGGATCTAAGCACACGATCGAGTTGGAGGCAGGGGCTACACCAGTGATCATTGTGCCTTATAGGCATCCCAAGAGGTTCAAGGACGAGATTGAGAAAGAAATCAAAGAATTGTTTGCGATGGGGCACATCAGGCCCAACACGAGTCCTTTTGCCTCTTCAGTAGTTCTGGTACTGAAGAAGGATGGCACATTGTGGATGTGCATTGATTACAGAGCTCTCAAAAAGAAAACGATAAAGAATAGGTACCCCATTCCGCGCATAGATGAGTTGATGGACAAGTTGTGTGGGGTAGTTTTCTTCACCAAGATCGATCTGTGATCCGGGTATCATCAGAGCAGCATCAGGGAGCAGGATATAGAGAAGACTGCATTCATATGCCACTTCGGACATTTTGAGTTCTTGTTCATGCCATTTGGGTTGACCAATGCACCAACCACTTTCCAGTCTTGCATGAACCACATCTTCAGAGGATAGTTGAGGAAATACCTTTTGGTATTCTTCAATGATATATTGATATACAGCAGAACGTGGGATGAACATTTGGCACATTTGGAGGAGGTCTTGAGCATTATGCAGGCACAGTCTTGACCAAGAAGGGTGTTTTTCATTGGACAGAAGAGTCACAACAAACATTTGATAAAATGAAGGAGGTTATGAGCACATGCCATGTTCTAGCCCTTCTAGACTTCTCGCAACTATTTGTCTTAGAGTGCGACGCATCAGGGGTGGGTATTGGAGCAGTTTTGATGCAAGGGGGCCACCCCATTGTGTTTGAGATCCAAAATCTCAATGAGTCGGAGAGACTCTATCCTATTTACGACAAGGAAATGCTAGCGACCATGCATGTTTTAACCAAATTCAGGCAGTATCTAATAGACAGTAGATTTGTAGTGAACACTGATCATAACAGTCTCAAGTATTTCCTAGATCAAAAAGACCTCAATGAGAGACAACTGAAGTGGGTCTCAAAGATCCAAGCCTTTTGACTTTGACATTGAGTATGTCAAGGGAAAGAGGAATGTCGTAGTAGATGCATTGTCTAGGAGGCCATCAGGGTGTTCGATGATGGACACTTGTACAGATTGGAAAGCTCATTTGTTGGTGGAGTACTCCAAAAACAAATTTGTTTGTGAGGTGATGGATGGATAGGTGATTGATGATATATATTAGGTTCTTGATGACGTCATTTTCTACAAGGACCGGATCTACTTGGTTCTGAAATCTACCCTGAAGGGGGAAATTCTGAAGGTGTGTCATGATTCGCCTACAATAGGGCATTAGGGGTATCTGCGGAACTATGTGGAGAGGCAACGGTGCACATACGTGAGATGGTTACACATGGGTGAGTATTGCTACAACACAACTTATTGTATGTCTATCAGGATGTCACCATTCAAGGCATTGTATGAATACGATGCACCCTCCTTTGTGGAGACTATGTTTGGGGACAGCATGGTCCCGGGAGCCAAAGACTGGGTGGAGGAGAGTCAGAGGATTCTGCAGGCAGTGAGGGAGAACTTGGAGACGGCTCAGAACCAGCAGAAGATCTATGCAAACCAACAGAGAGTCGAGCGCAGTTTTGAGGTAGGGGATTTGGTTTTTCTGCGATTACAACCATACAGATAGTCCTCCTTGAAGAGAAGTAGAGTAGAGAAGCTGAAGCCGAAGTTTTATGGGCCATACAGAGTCATCAGGAGGATAGGCGAGGTGGCATATGAGCTAGAGCTACCGAAGGGTAGAAAGATTCATAACATCTTTCACGTCTCCTTCCTTAAAAAGGTCGTGGGACAACAGATTGGCATTTCAAAGGAGTTTCCACCCTTGGATGAGGAGACTCAATTGGAGCTAGTGTCGGAGGAGGTACTAGAGAAGACAGAGCACAGGTTGAGGAGCAAGGTCATTAGGGAGTGCTTGGTTAGATGGAGGGGTCTTCCAGTGGAGGATGCCACATGGGAGGGAGAGCATATTTTGCAGCACCCAGGATTGATGTTGCTTGAGGACAAACAATCTCAAGAAGGGAGGACTGTGATGTCTTGTTCCCAAGAGTAGGCCAGCAGGGAGGGACTTAGTTGTCTATGTGTTCCCGTAGATTATACTCAGGCACAAATAGGGAACAAAGGGAGAAATAAGGGTGATTTGGTGGCTAAACGATGAATTAAACCAAAAAGAATAGGAAAAGTCACTTAAGCATAAGTCAACGAAGAATTAGAATGAAAATGTGTTAAAGGGGGACTTAATTAATTGATTACTCACCTTAGGAGGAAAAGCGCCTAGCTTAAGTGAGGTCAATGGTGAACTAGATCGGGAAGAGTATAAAGGGAGGAATTCGACCTAATCCCTCATTATGTTATGTTATGATTTGATGTTGAGAGTTCCCAGAGGAGGAAGAGATTTGACTTCTACTGTTTTGTGGATTTCTAGAGGAAACCACCACCATTGATCGGTTTCAGTGTTGAGACACACCCTAGCCCATCGGAGATACCATCCAAGTATTTCACTGTGTTATTCAGGAGTATCCAGTTTGTAGTGTGCGCAACTCAGCTAGTGAGGGCGCAAGGTCAAATAGAGGATTTGTGTAGTTGCACGAGATCAAAGCTCGGATTGCAGTTTCCTTCCGACCCAGTTGAGATCCATCCAGGGCGCATTGATTGAGCCACCTACCATCAGATTTGGACAGTGGAATCCTTCAGAACACATCATTCAGCCATCTAGGGCGCAACTCTTGTGGAAGGACAGTTGGGGTCATAGACGGAGCATCAGAGCAGATCTGGGGAAACCCTTCTGACCCAGTTCCACATTTGGCGGGGTGAACATTTTGAGTCCTATATCAGACGATTATGTTGGTGGAATCATTTGGGCGCATCCAGAGAGCCCAGGAGGTGTGCAGACCCCCAGGGGACGAGATCTGGAGCATCAGAGGACAGATATTCCATCCAACAGTCACCAAGATCAGTCTAGAGGCCAGTGTTGGTTGTGGAGCCTAATTATCTTCCTGACTCAGAGGTCTTGTGTTTTTCAGCCATGTTTATAACCCATGAAGACTTTACACCCCAGAAGTATGTACACTCTTCCACGCGGGGGAGTGCCGAGGGGGGGTAGCCCCTCTGCGAAGTCCGGGGGGGCTATCCCCCCGGCTGGGGGGTTTGGGGGCAGCGTCCCCCGATGGGGGTTCGGGAGCGAAGCCCCTGAAGGAAAAATTGCCTTGTAAAAGTATATTGTAATTTCATTGTAAATCTGGACCATTCATTATAAGGTCGTAGATCTAACGGTAGAAATTATGTTAGGGTTTTTTTTCCCTAGAAGGCAACCCTCTTTTATGAGGGAAATGTATTGCGGCTATGTATGATGGCGAGTATTGTATTCTAAGAGAGGAGACTGTGAGAGAAAGAAGAGGAAGTTACAGCGGGTTTTGTTGTAGGTTGTATCCCTTCATTTGTTGGATAATAATAAAGGAAGGACCNATACAGATAGTCCTCCTTGAAGAGAAGTAGAGTAGAGAAGCTGAAGCCGAAGTTTTATGGGCCATACAGAGTCATCAGGAGGATAGGCGAGGTGGCATATGAGCTAGAGCTACCGAAGGGTAGAAAGATTCATAACATCTTTCACGTCTCCTTCCTTAAAAAGGTCGTGGGACAACAGATTGGCATTTCAAAGGAGTTTCCACCCTTGGATGAGGAGACTCAATTGGAGCTAGTGTCGGAGGAGGTACTAGAGAAGACAGAGCACAGGTTGAGGAGCAAGGTCATTAGGGAGTGCTTGGTTAGATGGAGGGGTCTTCCAGTGGAGGATGCCACATGGGAGGGAGAGCATATTTTGCAGCACCCAGGATTGATGTTGCTTGAGGACAAACAATCTCAAGAAGGGAGGACTGTGATGTCTTGTTCCCAAGAGTAGGCCAGCAGGGAGGGACTTAGTTGTCTATGTGTTCCCGTAGATTATACTCAGGCACAAATAGGGAACAAAGGGAGAAATAAGGGTGATTTGGTGGCTAAACGATGAATTAAACCAAAAAGAATAGGAAAAGTCACTTAAGCATAAGTCAACGAAGAATTAGAATGAAAATGTGTTAAAGGGGGACTTAATTAATTGATTACTCACCTTAGGAGGAAAAGCGCCTAGCTTAAGTGAGGTCAATGGTGAACTAGATCGGGAAGAGTATAAAGGGAGGAATTCGACCTAATCCCTCATTATGTTATGTTATGATTTGATGTTGAGAGTTCCCAGAGGAGGAAGAGATTTGACTTCTACTGTTTTGTGGATTTCTAGAGGAAACCACCAGCATTGATCGGTTTCGGTGTTGAGACACACCCTAGCCCATCGGAGATACCATCCAAGTATTTCACCGTGTTATTCAGGAGTATCCAGTTTGCAGTGTGCGCAACTCAGCTAGTGAGGCCGCAAGGTCAAATAGAGGATTTGTGTAGTTGCATGAGATCAAAGCTCGGATTGCAGTTTCCTTCCGACCCAGTTGAGATCCATCTAGGGCGCATTGATTGAGCCACCTACCATCAGATTCGGACAGTGGAATCCTTCAGAACACATCATTCAGCCATCTAGGGCGCATCTCTTGTGGAAGGACAGTTGGGGTCATAGACGGAGCATCAGAGCAGATCTGGGGAAACCCTTCCGACCCAGTTCCACATTTGGCGGGGTGAACATTTTGAGTCCTATATCAGACGATTCTGTTGGTGGAATCATTTGGGCGCATCCAGAGAGCCCAGGGGGTGTGCAGACCCCCAGGGGACGAGATCTGGAGCATCAGAGGACAGATCTTCCATCCAACAGTCACCAAGATCAGTCTAGAGGCCAGTGTTGGTTGTGGAGCCTAATTATCTTCCTAACTCAGAGGTCTTGTGTTTTTCAGCCATGTTTATAACCCATGAAGACTTTACACCCCAGAAGTATGTACACTCTTCCACGCGGGGGAGTGCAGAGGGGGGGTACCCCTCTGCGAAGTCCGGGGGGGTTATCCCCCCGGCTGGGGGGTTTGGGGAAAGCGTCCCCCGATGGGGGTTCGGGAGCGAAGCCCCTGAAGGAAAAATTGCCTTGTAAAAGTATATTGTAATTTCATTGTAAATCTGGACCGTTCATTATAAGGTCGCAGATCTAACGGTAGAAATTATGTTAGGGTTTTTTT
>JZKD02S0451766.1:0-17515 GCA_000966675.3 Picea glauca
ATGAAGACTAAATATTCTTTCCACAAAAATGGACTACCAACGTTCTACCCAAAAGGTGAGGGAGTTTGCCAAGACCGACATCCCAACCCATGACCATCCTCTTCTTTTCTTTGCAGGGTTTCCAGTAACAAGATTTTTGGATAGGATCGTGGTAAGCCGAAGAAGAAGGAACAAATTTCTTGGGTGAATCCAAAGGAGATGCATTTGAGAGTGAGGGCACATCAACAACTTCCTTGACATTGTGACCAAACTCCTACATAGAGTGAGAATTAATTCCATCTCTTTCATGAGGTACTTCCATCTTATGCATGGTTAATAACCCACCAACTGCTTCCAACCTGACTACATAGTGATGGGTAAGGGACACCCTGGAGAAACTTTGAGGTGGATATGTCAAGTGAGGATCCTCCAGATCAACTACACAACTGAGCTGTTGTGTCGTACTTTGTATCAACAAGTTTTGTCTTCGAGTGAAATACTGGATTTTTGACTAACTTCATCGTTGATTGAATGTTGATGAATAAAGAATTAGTTTCATTTTGAACAACTTTAAGATCCTGCAAAATTATTCGCAACCAGACTATTTTGCAATCCACTTCCCAAGCTAAGATATATTATTCTTTTGCCGTGGAATTATCAATTGTGGATTGTTTCTTACAACTCTAGGACACAACAACTGATCGCATGGTCATTTAATATTTCGAAGTAGATTCCTTGTCATAAACATCTCTAGAAAAAATTGCATCTGAGTAACCAACAAGTCTAAATTTTTTATTCCATTTATACTCAAGTCCAAAATATTTTGTTCCTTGAAGATATCTAAGTACCCTTTTTGATAGATTCCAATGACTCTCTCTCAGTTCCTGTATATAACTGGAAAGGACGTTGACTACAAAAGATAAATCCAAATGAGTATTTTTGAGATAGATTAAATTTTGGATTAACTGCTGATACCTGTTACTACTGACAAGTTCCCCCCTCCAAACTTAGAAAGTTTTCAATTTTTCTCCATGGGGGTAATGGTTGGTTTTCATTCCTCCATTCCAAACTTCTTCAATAATTCATAAACATACTTAGTTTGAGAAATAAATATGCTTCTTTCTCTTTGCATAACTTCAAATCCAAGATAGTAGTGAAGTAATCCCAAATCTTTATTTCAAAACCCGTTAGAAGTTCTTTCTTTACCTGAAAAATATGATCATTATTATTATCTATTATGAGAAAATCATCAACATACATCACCAAAATGATCAAGTTTTTTACTTGAATTCGAACATACAAAGTGTCATTTGATTCACTTTGGAGAAACCAACTTTCCATAGATAGGTATCCATTTTAACATACCAAGCTCTAGGTTCTTGTTTTAACCCATAAAATTCTTTAACCAATTTGCACAATTTCTTTTCTTTCCCTGGAACTTCAAAACTAGGAGGTTGAGTCATATATGTGTCCTAGATCACCATTTAGAAAGGAACTTTTCACATCCATTTGGTGCACTTTCCATCCATTTTGTGCAGCCAAATCTAGAACAACACTTATAGTATTCCACTTAGTTGTTGGAGCGAAGGTTATTCACAATCAATGTCTTCTTTCTAATCAAACCCCTTATCAATTTCACCATTTTCCTTATATTTTATTCCATAAACCCACTTATAACCAATGGGTTTTAGATTCCTTGGACACTCAACAATTTTCCAAGTTTGATTTTTAATTATAGCATCATATTCACATTGCATTTCCTTCCTCCATTCATCATTCTCTACCGCCTTTGCAAAAGTTGATGGTTCTGTAGAAACAAGAGCAAAATTATGAGAACCTAAATTCCATTGACTTATTATATAACTTCTTGTACATGTTTTGTGTTTTTCATCAGAACTAATTTCCTTAAGTACTTAAGTTTCCCACTTTGGAGCCTTGTGTGTAGCTTGAGGTGGAAATAAGGTACCATCCAAAGAACTATTATCAATGTTAACTTGAGTTGAATATTCTAAGTTAAATTGTAAATAATTTGTTGATTATTCACCTTCCACATGTTTTTCTGATGTCCAAGCCATTTCAAACCATTGATCATCCTTTGATTTATTTAAGTGTTGCAACCTTTGTTGTTCCTTAGTCACTATTTTTCTCTAATTGGCTAAGTAGTTTCTCAATTTATTTTGTTCTTAGATATTTCATTTCATAAAAAACAACATCCCTACTAACAATACATTTTCCACCTCATAAAATACAATACCCCTTTTTTTGTTTAGAATATCTGACTAGAATGCATTTCACACTCATCGAATCTAACTTTGTTCATTTTTACTTTGGAATAAGTGCATAAAAAATTGAACTAAAAACTAAAGATGTTTAATCATGGGCTTAAATCCATACTATTCTTCATAAGGAGTAATTCCATATAAAGATGAAGGGGGAGACTAATTTCTCAAGTAAATTGTTGTATGTACTGCTTCATCCCAATAACTTGAACTTAACCCTTTGAAGAACAACATTTTTCTAGCCATGCCCAATAATGTTTGATTCATTTGTTCATTTACTCCAGTATAGGAGTTAGTTAATTTCCTCCTAATTCCCTTTTCTTGGTAATATGTTTGGAATTCATTTGAAGTGAATTCACCTCCATTATTCATATGCAAAGTAACAATTTCCCCCCCAGTTGCAATTTCAACCAAATTCTAAAAACACTGAAATTGTATGATTTCCTTTGATTTTTCCTTCAAAAAATACAGCCAAACCATCTCGATGAAGTCATCAATGAATATTAAAAACTACTTACATCCCCCAAGTGAAGTGTCCAAAGGTCCATAAATATCATTGTGAACAAGTTGTAACCTCCTAGTTACAACTTGGAAGAAGGACAACATTCCAAGTTTCCCACAAGTACTTGAAAGAAGTACAACATTCCTACATGGGGATCTGGAAGAAGAAATCTATATGAAGCATCCAGAAGGATTTGTTGTGAAGGGAAAGAAGGAGATGGTGTGCAAGCTGAAAAATTCCTTGTATGGTTTAAAACAATCACCAAGGATGTGGTATCAAAAGTTTGATACTTATATTTTGGGAGTTGGCTTCACAAGAAGCAAAGATGATCATTTATGTATTTTAAATTAATTGGTGATCATTTGATTTATTTGGTCTTGTATGTAGATGACATGTTTATAATAGGAAACGACAAGGACATTATTCAGGATGTGAAAACTCAGTTTTCCTCTAAATTTGACATGAAGGATCTCGGTGCTTCAAATTTCATTTTTGGGAATGGAAACTAAAAGAGATCGGAAAAAGAGGAAACTTTGGTTAAATTAGAGAAAATATGTCGAGACAATATTGTCGAGGTTTAATATGCAAGAATGTAAATCTATCAAGGTTCCTATTCCTGTTGGTGTAAAGTTATCTTCGCATCAGTGTCCCGAGACACAGAAAGAGGAGGAGGGCCTGTCTCATGTTCCATATGCGAGTGCAGTTGGCAGTTTGATGTATGCAATGGTCTGTACTAGACCGGACATTGCACATGTAGTGGGAGTTTTGAGAAGGTATATGTTAAAACCAGGGAAAGAGCATTGGACAACAATAAAAATGTTTTTTCAGGTATTCGCGTGGCACTGCTAGATATGGATTGTGCTACCAAGGAAGACTAGGATTGGATAGAGTTTTGGATATACATGGCTTTGTGGATGCAAACTAGGCTGGAGATATGGATCGTAGGAGATCTACAAGTGGGTATGTGTTTAACCTGTTTGGAGGAGAAATAAATTGGATGAGCAAAAGACAAGATGTAGTGGCACTTTCAACTACATAAGCTAAATACATGGCAACCACTCATGCAAGTAAAGAAGAAGTATGGTTACAAATATTGTGTTAAGGTATTGGGTTGGTACAACAAGTCGTAAGGATAGATTGTGACAGTGAGAGTGCAATTTTTTTGGCGAAGAACCCGACTTATCATTCAAAGACAAATCATATTGATATTCAATATCACTTTGTGAGAGACATGGTTGAAGAAAAGAAAGAGTTGTTGATGAAGGTGGACACTTTGAAGAATGTTGCAGATTCATTAACAAAATCTGTGAGAACTGAGGAGTTCTTTTGGTGTAGAGGATCTATGGGCATTGTTGCCCTGGATTGTTGACTATGTAACCCTGTAACCCCTTGTATGCAAAGAAAACAACAAGTGGGATAATGCTGGGGGGTTTGAGGACTTTTGTTTTTAAATTGGGAAACGTGTCACATTTTTGCCTCGTTTTTTGTGTTGCCTCGATTTTTCATGTCCATTGTTGGGCAATTTTTTGGCACATGTTTTTTGTCGATGATTTTCTATTTCTGGTTAAGGAATTAGGGTTGTTGACAAATCCAGGTCATTGGGTTAGGGTTTAGATTCCGCTGGCTCCTATATGTATATTGTATTGTAAATAGTGTATCAAATGAATGAATATAGAATATGTTGGTTTTCCCGGTTTGGGTTTCCAGGGAAAAATCTCTGTGTAATGTTTGTATTTTCCATTGTATCTTTTCTATTATTTTATTGAAAATCTGTTTGCAGTAAATATTGTACAAGGTTAAAATCTACAATTAGGGTGGCCATGGAGAATTTTTCGAGGGAGAACATTGTTGGCACTAGTTGTGGGAATGTTTACAAGGGGGTTTTGGCAGATGGATCACTTATTTCCATGAATAATTTCAAGAATTTTTCTTTGGATGGCGATCTAGAATTTGTGTTCAACGNATGAAGACTAAATATTCTTTCCACAAAAATGGACTACCAACGTTCTACCCAAAAGGTGAGGGAGTTTGCCAAGACCGACATCCCAACCCATGACCATCCTCTTCTTTTCTTTGCAGGGTTTCCAGTAACAAGATTTTTGGATAGGATCGTGGTAAGCCGAAGAAGAAGGAACAAATTTCTTGGGTGAATCCAAAGGAGATGCATTTGAGAGTGAGGGCACATCAACAACTTCCTTGACATTGTGACCAAACTCCTACATAGAGTGAGAATTAATTCCATCTCTTTCATGAGGTACTTCCATCTTATGCATGGTTAATAACCCACCAACTGCTTCCAACCTGACTACATAGTGATGGGTAAGGGACACCCTGGAGAAACTTTGAGGTGGATATGTCAAGTGAGGATCCTCCAGATCAACTACACAACTGAGCTGTTGTGTCGTACTTTGTATCAACAAGTTTTGTCTTCGAGTGAAATACTGGATTTTTGACTAACTTCATCGTTGATTGAATGTTGATGAATAAAGAATTAGTTTCATTTTGAACAACTTTAAGATCCTGCAAAATTATTCGCAACCAGACTATTTTGCAATCCACTTCCCAAGCTAAGATATATTATTCTTTTGCCGTGGAATTATCAATTGTGGATTGTTTCTTACAACTCTAGGACACAACAACTGATCGCATGGTCATTTAATATTTCGAAGTAGATTCCTTGTCATAAACATCTCTAGAAAAAATTGCATCTGAGTAACCAACAAGTCTAAATTTTTTATTCCATTTATACTCAAGTCCAAAATATTTTGTTCCTTGAAGATATCTAAGTACCCTTTTTGATAGATTCCAATGACTCTCTCTCAGTTCCTGTATATAACTGGAAAGGACGTTGACTACAAAAGATAAATCCAAATGAGTATTTTTGAGATAGATTAAATTTTGGATTAACTGCTGATACCTGTTACTACTGACAAGTTCCCCCCTCCAAACTTAGAAAGTTTTCAATTTTTCTCCATGGGGGTAATGGTTGGTTTTCATTCCTCCATTCCAAACTTCTTCAATAATTCATAAACATACTTAGTTTGAGAAATAAATATGCTTCTTTCTCTTTGCATAACTTCAAATCCAAGATAGTAGTGAAGTAATCCCAAATCTTTATTTCAAAACCCGTTAGAAGTTCTTTCTTTACCTGAAAAATATGATCATTATTATTATCTATTATGAGAAAATCATCAACATACATCACCAAAATGATCAAGTTTTTTACTTGAATTCGAACATACAAAGTGTCATTTGATTCACTTTGGAGAAACCAACTTTCCATAGATAGGTATCCATTTTAACATACCAAGCTCTAGGTTCTTGTTTTAACCCATAAAATTCTTTAACCAATTTGCACAATTTCTTTTCTTTCCCTGGAACTTCAAAACTAGGAGGTTGAGTCATATATGTGTCCTAGATCACCATTTAGAAAGGAACTTTTCACATCCATTTGGTGCACTTTCCATCCATTTTGTGCAGCCAAATCTAGAACAACACTTATAGTATTCCACTTAGTTGTTGGAGCGAAGGTTATTCACAATCAATGTCTTCTTTCTAATCAAACCCCTTATCAATTTCACCATTTTCCTTATATTTTATTCCATAAACCCACTTATAACCAATGGGTTTTAGATTCCTTGGACACTCAACAATTTTCCAAGTTTGATTTTTAATTATAGCATCATATTCACATTGCATTTCCTTCCTCCATTCATCATTCTCTACCGCCTTTGCAAAAGTTGATGGTTCTGTAGAAACAAGAGCAAAATTATGAGAACCTAAATTCCATTGACTTATTATATAACTTCTTGTACATGTTTTGTGTTTTTCATCAGAACTAATTTCCTTAAGTACTTAAGTTTCCCACTTTGGAGCCTTGTGTGTAGCTTGAGGTGGAAATAAGGTACCATCCAAAGAACTATTATCAATGTTAACTTGAGTTGAATATTCTAAGTTAAATTGTAAATAATTTGTTGATTATTCACCTTCCACATGTTTTTCTGATGTCCAAGCCATTTCAAACCATTGATCATCCTTTGATTTATTTAAGTGTTGCAACCTTTGTTGTTCCTTAGTCACTATTTTTCTCTAATTGGCTAAGTAGTTTCTCAATTTATTTTGTTCTTAGATATTTCATTTCATAAAAAACAACATCCCTACTAACAATACATTTTCCACCTCATAAAATACAATACCCCTTTTTTTGTTTAGAATATCTGACTAGAATGCATTTCACACTCATCGAATCTAACTTTGTTCATTTTTACTTTGGAATAAGTGCATAAAAAATTGAACTAAAAACTAAAGATGTTTAATCATGGGCTTAAATCCATACTATTCTTCATAAGGAGTAATTCCATATAAAGATGAAGGGGGAGACTAATTTCTCAAGTAAATTGTTGTATGTACTGCTTCATCCCAATAACTTGAACTTAACCCTTTGAAGAACAACATTTTTCTAGCCATGCCCAATAATGTTTGATTCATTTGTTCATTTACTCCAGTATAGGAGTTAGTTAATTTCCTCCTAATTCCCTTTTCTTGGTAATATGTTTGGAATTCATTTGAAGTGAATTCACCTCCATTATTCATATGCAAAGTAACAATTTCCCCCCCAGTTGCAATTTCAACCAAATTCTAAAAACACTGAAATTGTATGATTTCCTTTGATTTTTCCTTCAAAAAATACAGCCAAACCATCTCGATGAAGTCATCAATGAATATTAAAAACTACTTACATCCCCCAAGTGAAGTGTCCAAAGGTCCATAAATATCATTGTGAACAAGTTGTAACCTCCTAGTTACAACTTGGAAGAAGGACAACATTCCAAGTTTCCCACAAGTACTTGAAAGAAGTACAACATTCCTACATGGGGATCTGGAAGAAGAAATCTATATGAAGCATCCAGAAGGATTTGTTGTGAAGGGAAAGAAGGAGATGGTGTGCAAGCTGAAAAATTCCTTGTATGGTTTAAAACAATCACCAAGGATGTGGTATCAAAAGTTTGATACTTATATTTTGGGAGTTGGCTTCACAAGAAGCAAAGATGATCATTTATGTATTTTAAATTAATTGGTGATCATTTGATTTATTTGGTCTTGTATGTAGATGACATGTTTATAATAGGAAACGACAAGGACATTATTCAGGATGTGAAAACTCAGTTTTCCTCTAAATTTGACATGAAGGATCTCGGTGCTTCAAATTTCATTTTTGGGAATGGAAACTAAAAGAGATCGGAAAAAGAGGAAACTTTGGTTAAATTAGAGAAAATATGTCGAGACAATATTGTCGAGGTTTAATATGCAAGAATGTAAATCTATCAAGGTTCCTATTCCTGTTGGTGTAAAGTTATCTTCGCATCAGTGTCCCGAGACACAGAAAGAGGAGGAGGGCCTGTCTCATGTTCCATATGCGAGTGCAGTTGGCAGTTTGATGTATGCAATGGTCTGTACTAGACCGGACATTGCACATGTAGTGGGAGTTTTGAGAAGGTATATGTTAAAACCAGGGAAAGAGCATTGGACAACAATAAAAATGTTTTTTCAGGTATTCGCGTGGCACTGCTAGATATGGATTGTGCTACCAAGGAAGACTAGGATTGGATAGAGTTTTGGATATACATGGCTTTGTGGATGCAAACTAGGCTGGAGATATGGATCGTAGGAGATCTACAAGTGGGTATGTGTTTAACCTGTTTGGAGGAGAAATAAATTGGATGAGCAAAAGACAAGATGTAGTGGCACTTTCAACTACATAAGCTAAATACATGGCAACCACTCATGCAAGTAAAGAAGAAGTATGGTTACAAATATTGTGTTAAGGTATTGGGTTGGTAAGACAAGCCGTAAGGATAGATTGTGACAGTGAGAGTGCAATTTTTTTGGCGAAGAACCCGACTTATCATTCAAAGACAAAGCATATTGATATTCAATATCACTTTGTGAGAGAAATGGTTGAAGAAAAGAAAGAGTTGTTGATGAAGGTGGACACTTTGAAGAATGTTGCAGATTCATTAAAAAAATTTGTGAGAACTGAGGAGTTCTCTTGGTGTAGAGGATCTATGGGCATTGTTTCCCTGGATTGTTGACTATGTAACCCTGTAACCCCTTGTATGCAAAGAAAACAACAAGTGGGATAATGTTGGGGGGTTTGAGGGGTTTTGTTTTTGACTGGGAAATGTGTCACATTTTTGCCTCGTTTTTTGTGTTGCCTCGATTTTTCATGTCCATTGTTGGGCAATTTTTCGGCACATGTTTTTTGTCGATGGTTTTCTATTTCTGGTTAAGGAATTAGGGTTGTTGACTAATCCAGGTCATTGGGTTAGGGTTTTAGATTCCGCTGGATCCTATATGTATATTGTATTGTAAACAATGTATCAAATGAATGAATATAGAATATGTTGGTTTTCCCGGTTTGGGTTTCCAGGGAAAAATCTCTGTGTAATGTTTGTATTTTCCATTGTATCTTTTCTATTCTTTTATTGAAAATCTGTTTGCAGTAAATATTGTACAAGGTTAAAATCTACAATTAGGGTGGCCATGGAGAATTTTTTGAGGGAGAACATTGTTGGCACTAGTTGTGGGAATGTTTACAAGGGGGTTTTGGAAGATGGATCACTTATTTCCATGAATAATTTCAAGAATTTTTCTTTGGATGGTGATCTAGAATTTTTGTTCAACGTTGAAATATCTAGATGGGCACCATAGGATACTAGTTTATGAATTCATTCCCAATGGGTGACTGGGGTGGGAGAACCGAGACTATTTTAAATGGTAGAAAATTGGTGGCATGAATATACAAAGGAAAGTGTAAAATTAACTTTAGGAACCTGGTGCAGGACTCAAAGATGAAACACGAGAATGGTGGAAATTAAAGGATTTTTTTTTGAAACCGTTTCAAATCCAAAAAATAAGTGCAGATGCACATATCTTGGTGCTCTTGAATCCAATAAAAATAGAAAATAAATTCTTGATTCCCCCCTCTCCCCCCCCCGAAAAATCAGAATAGAAAACAAAACTCACCATTAAAATTTCACTATTCCATAGCCCAAATCCTTCAAAACTCCTTTACCTTCTTCAATGGTAGATGTAGGCTTTAACTCGCCAACATATCCCAACAATGATAACTCTAATACCACTTTGAAAAATTGTCCCTAGACACATAAATTTTATTAATGAATGAAAAATGTTATAGTAGTAAGATGTGAGGGCTAAGGGCCAAAAATCCACCTCATGTATAATAGAAAATGGGTTTAAATAACTCAAAATCAATAACTAAAAATATCATTATCTAAAACTAAAATGGACACTTCACATAATCACGTGAGTGTGCAGGTGTCCTTTTACATTAATGTTTTATTCACTAAAATCCTAAGTTAACTATTTTGGATCATAATTTCTAACACTTCGGGGTATCGGAAATTCTTCCTCAGGTCAACATGTTCCACATGCTTTCCCGAACATCAGATTATGAATCCGATCGACTTTCCTCCATCGATTTTAACTTCTATCAATTTATTCCATCGGTTTGGTGTTTCATGATTTCCATTTCAACATGCCAAGTTGACTTCAAGCTCTGATCTATCTTATGGGTCACCCTTAAGAGCATTGACATTGTGTTAACATGTTATGTGACACACTGTCTCTTTTCCCACTGCCTAGTCACCACTTTTTTTAATCTAGATTCACGCGATCTTGATCTTGATATGATGTTCCTATCTGACTCAACATCCAAGTATTTGGAATCTGCATGATACACTTTGTTTCCATTTTTTATATCTAGGTGCAGAACCCTGAACTAGGCGTGAAACCATGACTAGTAATGTTACCTTGACCCGTGCAGAACCAAGACTATTTTTTCCTATTTTGTATGTATGATTTGTATAGTTTTCTTTATTTTTTATTTTTATTATTTTATTCCATTATTTATTTTATTTTATTTTACTCATAGTTTTCCAAATCTACCCATGGTTTTGAATTGTCCATGGTTTTTCCAAATCTACCCATCGTTTTGAATTGCACATGGTTTTCTCGAACCTACCCATGGTTTATAATTTCCCATTTATTCCAATAATTACATGGGGAAATTACTTTTACTTTCGAAATCATTTTTTCATGGGGAAATTACTTTCTACACTAAGAATTGAATTTACGTGATGTGCATTTTCCCTCCCTAAATCCCTAATGTGTATTTCATGATTTATTTATGTATATGATTATTGATTTTATTTTATTACTTCTTCGGGATTTTTCTATTTTATTTTATTTTATTTGTTACATAGATTATTTTATTTATTTTAATTTTTATTGTTTTTTATTTTTATCACGAAACCCCTTACATGATCATTTCAGGTTTTTACTATTCGATATTTCACCATTTCGGGAATTTTCCCCAAGGTACATTTTCTTCATTTTCCCAAAATCCCCTCTCCTTGACTATGGACATTAGAAAATTTTATTATATTTTGTGACCAAGCCTTTATTTTCGAGATTATGCCTTAGGAATTTATATATCAGGATTTCCCCATCGATATTTACCTTAGGACATACCCCCCCCCATACTTTTCATGAACTCTACCATTTGGGATTTTCTCATTTTGGGAATTTACCCATCCAGAATTACCTTAGGATATTTCCCGAAGCATTTTTCTATGATCCAAATCAACCCCGTGAGCAGATCAATGACCATTGAGCATCGATTTTCGACAACCGTATCTTGAGCTCTAGAAGTCCAAATCAGGCCCGAGACAACTTTTTGGAAAGATATCGAAGAGGAGAACACATTGGAAGAGGAATTCAAGACATATCAACAATATATATGCCCAAAATTTTCATGCAAAATAGGGCCACGAATTTGATGGGGGATGAATTGTAAATTCTTTAGACAACCATAACTTGTGATTTAGGAGATGAAATTAGGCTTGAGAGAGCTCATTGGAAAGCTAAATTAGAGAATAATAAGATGGAAGAATATTTTTCACTGGATTAACACCAGAAGCACCAATAAAAAAATAAGGAACAAAAGAGGATGCATCTAAGAATAGTCAATGATATTTCTAATAAATATCACCCATGAACAACCTACAGAGCGAGACTGACTATTGAGGAGTATTTTTAATTTCTGTTTATAATGCTTGTATATTGGACAACCCAAAATAAATCCATGTGAATCCCAAGGAAGGTGCACTTCCTCAACAAGTTGGATTCTTGGAAGGCACACTTTCTTAGCTTATTGGAGGAGAAGAATAGTTGGGCACAAACCCCAAGGAAGTAGTTGATCAGATATAGTTAACTAGTTGTTAGAAGCTATCTATAACTGGACCTATTCAAGCCATGATGTAATAACACACATGATGTTCTAGTTAATTTCCCATGTATTTCTATTGCATATCAAATGGTATCAGAGAATTGATCTGAGATGCTTTTGCTCCAATGAGTTTCAAACAAAGATTTTTTTTCCATGGGTTGATAGTGTCTACACTCACCCATTATTCAGATCCATAGGTGCATTAGGGGTGGCTCCACCCTCCATCTCTTAGGAAGTGTGCTAGGGTTTTCTCTATACCTCCACTACCTAGTCCTTTGTGGTGACTTCTAGCTTTGGAGGTGTGCTCAGGGCTCAACTTTCCCTTCATCTATTCCAATGTTGTGCACTAGGGTTTCTCTGACCCTCCACCGCTCAGTGTTTTGGTTTTGGGGATCTTCCACTCCCCACTATTCTCCAGTTCGTGATAGGTTGTGTTGGCGATTTCCATGCCCTCCCCTCTCTTCCAGCATGCCTTCTCAGCATGCACTTGGATATGGTTTTCTAGTGTTCCCTCCCATTTGGGATCCATATAATGTGCTTCAAGGTTGGATTCAGATCCAAGGTTTTGGATCCAACGTTTTCCCATCCATATCTAGCTCCCGATCCATATCCAGATCTAGAGGATAGTGTGTTAGGGTTTTCTCTAGACAATGTGGTTCAAGGTTTTCCCTCCCTCTTGAGCTCCAACACCATTTCTCTTCCATTTTTAGTGCACTCTCTATTGAAATATTATAACTGCGAAGAATATTCTAATTATAATTGAGTTATTTTTATGTAGATCAAATCCCCTTTTGTTGATTGATCATGTTGGGTTTTGTATAAGACCAAATCCCATTTTTTGGATTGGTCAAACCATAGTTATATAGTTTTGTTTGTAAATTATGACCCTAGGGATAATTAAAGTGGTTTTAACCACTAGTTGAAGAAGTTAGCCTAGATTGGTAAAGAGATACAAGCCCAACCCCTCCCAGCTAGTATAAATAAGTGAGGATGGCACCTCACTTACTCACTCACTCAATAAATCAACAAGTGTGCATCTTTTGGAGGTAGTTGTAGTTGCAAGAAGGAGGAGAGAGGGGCACATGCTCAGTGATGGATTATCTTTAGTGTTTTGGTATTTATCTTGGCAATGTATTGGCAATCTATATTAAGGAAGTTTTTGCTGGGTTTTCTCCAACATGAGGGTTTCCCAGGATAAAATGTTGTGTACCTTGTGATTGTGTTTCTTTCAGTGATCCTGCTTATACTATTATTGTATAGTAAAATGAAAATAACTTAATAGCAGCTCTAAATTTAACATGGAATCAGAGCTAAACTAAGTAGAGCACCTTTCACTAGGTAACCAAAAATGTCATTATTGTCATACAAGAAAATTAGGGATTTTTATTGGGAGGGAATTTCTGACTAAAAACCATCTAAGGATGTGCACCCTAGCCTAGTGAACTCATTGGCAGCTTGATCACACCTTTTCAGTGACCAGATCCTCCAGAAAGTCAAACCCTAGTTTTGACTGGTACCAAAAAACCATAAAACCAGGAAACTAGAACTAGTACCAGAAGTACCAGTCCAGATTTGCACAGGTCAAGTTTCAGGGGGTAAAACTTGAAATTTTTGAAAACAGAAAGATCCAACATACTGGTCTCAGCCCAGCGTATCTAGTCCCTGGATCACAATTCCAAAACTTGAAGTTTGAAAAATTAGGGTTTCCTCATAAAACCCTCAGTTGTAGTTGCAGTGGAAGCACCAGTTGCAGTTGCAGTATTAGTATCAGTTGCAGTATCACTTGCAACACCTTTGAAGTTTTTAAAGGTTTTTTATTTACCGTTGCTGTCGGATGGTGCCACTACTTGTTGATACTATCAAAGGTATGTACTTACATATGTTCAAGCTATATCATTATTCTAAAGGGTATTTGCAGGAGAAAGTATATTTTGTCTAAATAACAAATCGTAGATTTAGAGGGATCTCAGATCCAACACTTTCAGAGGAATAATACACCCCAGGTTTGATTATGTTGATATGCATCTATTTGTTATGACATTATCTTGAACACCTAGATTGTATGTTGAAGTTATGACCATCATACTAATCGTTGGTCAAAATTTAAGTCAAGGTATTATACTGAGATTAGATTTTATTCTCTAACTTAGATTTCTCTCAAGATAGCATATTGTTTTAGTATAGAGGACAGGTTGAAGAAAGAACTTGTCATCTTGAGTGAAGGAGACTTGGAAGAAAATCAACACACTCATTCTTAAGGACAAGACTCCAGGTTCTAGGTCTAATTGATTAAGTTGAAAAGACTCAAATCTGCACATGACAAGTTTGATAATTANCCATCCAAAATTACCTTAGGATATTTCCCGAAGCATTTTTCTATGATCCAAATCAATCCCGTGAGCAGATCAATGACCATTGAGCATCGATTTTCGACAACCGTATCTTGAGCTCTAGAAGTCCAAATCAAGCCCGAGACAACTTTTTGGAAAGATATCGAAGAGGAGAACGCATTGGAAGAGGAATTCAAGACATATCAACAACATATATGCCCAAAATTTTCATGCAAAATAGGGCCACGAATTTGATGGGGGATGAATTGTAAATTCTTTAGACAACCATAACTTGTGATTTAGGAGATGAAATTAGGCTCGAGAGAGCTCATTGGAAAGATAAATTAGAGAATAATAAGATGGAAGAATATTTTTCACTGGATTAACACCAGAAGCACCAATAAAAAAATAAGGAACAAAAGAGGATGCATCTAAGAATAGTCAATGATATTTCTAATAAATATCACCCATGAACAACCTACAGAGCGAGACTGACTATTGAGGAGTATTTTTAATTTCTATTTATAATGCTTGTATATTGGACAACCCAAAATAAATCCATGTGAATCCCAAGGAAGGTGCACTTCCTCAACAAGTTGGATTCTTGGAAGGCACACTTTCTTATCTTATTGGAGGAGAAGAATAGTTGGGCACAAACTCCAAGGAAGTAGTTGATCAGATCTAGTTAACTAGTTGTTAGAAGTTATCTATAACTTGACCTATTCAAGCCATGATGTAATAAAACACATCTATATAAGACTTCCTCCTATTCTAAATAAATGAAGGTCATTTTTCTCTCAGTTTTTGTGATAGTATTCATGTTTTCATGTTCTAGTTAATTTCCCATGTATTGCTTTTGCAGATCAAATGGTATCAGAGAATTGATCTGAGATGAATTTTCTCCAATGAGTTTCAGACAAAGATTTTTTTTCCATGGGTTGATAGTGTCTACACTCACCCATTATTCAGATCCATAGGTGAATTAGGGGTGGCTCCACCCTCCATCTCTTAGGAACTGTGCTAGGGTTTTCTCTAGATCTCCACTACCTAGTCCTTTGTGGTGACTTCCAGCTTTGGAGGTGTGCTCGGGGCTCAAATTTCCCTCCATCTATTCCAATGTTGTGCACTAGGGTTTCTCTCACCCTCCACCACTCAGTGTTTTGGTTTTGGGGATCTTCCACTTCCCACTATTCTCCAGTTCGTGATAGGGTGTGTTGGCGATTTCCATGCCCTCCCCTCTCTTCCAGCATGCCTTCTCAGCATGCACTTGGATATGGTTTTCTATCATTCCCTCCCATTTGGGATCCCTATAATGTGCTTCAAGTTTGGATTCAGATCCAAGGTTTTGGATCCAACGTTTTCCCATCCATATCTAGCTCCCGATCCATATCCAGATCTAGAGGATAGTGTGTTAGGGTTTTCTCTAGACAATGTGGTTCAAGGTTTTCCCTCCCTCTTGAGCTCCAACACCATTTCTCTTCCATTTTTAGTGCACTCTCTATTGAAATATTATAACTGCGAAGAATATTCTAATTATAATTGAGTTATTTTTATGTAGATCAAATCCCCTTTTGTTGATTGATCATGTTGGGTTTTGTATAAGACCAAATCCCATTTTTTGGATTGGTCAAACCATAGTTATATAGTTTTGTTTGTAAATTATGACCCTAGGGATAATTAAAGTGGTTTTAACCACTAGTTGAAGAAGTTAGCCTAGATTGGTAAAGAGATACAAGCCCAACCCCTCCCAGCTAGTATAAATAAGTGAGGATGGCACCTCACTTACTCACTCACTCAATAAATCAACAAGTGTGCATCTTTTGGAGGTAGTTGTAGTTGCAAGAAGGAGGAGAGAGGGGCACATGCTCAGTGATGGATTATCTTTAGTGTTTTGGTATTTATCTTGGCAATGTATTGGCAATCTATATTAAGGAAGTTTTTGCTGGGTTTTCTCCAACATGAGGGTTTCCCAGGATAAAATGTTGTGTACCTTGTGATTGTGTTTCTTTCAGTGATCCTGCTTATACTATTATTGTATAGTAAAATGAAAATAACTTAATAGCAGCTCTAAATTTAACATGGAATCAGAGCTAAACTAAGTAGAGCACCTTTCACTAGGTAACCAAAAATGTCATTATTGTCATACAAGAAAATTAGGGATTTTTATTGGGAGGGAATTTCTGACTAAAAACCATCTAAGGATGTGCACCCTAGCCTAGTGAACTCATTGGCAGCTTGATCACACCTTTTCAGTGACCAGATCCTCCAGAAAGTCAAACCCTAGTTTTGACTGGTACCAAAAAACCATAAAACCAGGAAACTAGAACTAGTACCAGAAGTACCAGTCCAGATTTGCACAGGTCAAGTTTCAGGGGGTAAAACTTGAAATTTTTGAAAACAGAAAGATCCAACATACTGGTCTCAGCCCAGCGTATCTAGTCCCTGGATCACAATTCCAAAACTTGAAGTTTGAAAAATTAGGGTTTCCTCATAAAACCCTCAGTTGTAGTTGCAGTGGAAGCACCAGTTGCAGTTGCAGTATTAGTATCAGTTGCAGTATCACTTGCAACACCTTTGAAGTTTTTAAAGGTTTTTTATTTACCGTTGCTGTCGGATGGTGCCACTACTTGTTGATACTATCAAAGGTATGTACTTACATATGTTCAAGCTATATCATTATTCTAAAGGGTATTTGCAGGAGAAAGTATATTTTGTCTAAATAACAAATCGTAGATTTAGAGGGATCTCAGATCCAACACTTTCAGAGGAATAATACACCCCAGGTTTGATTATGTTGATATGCATCTATTTGTTATGACATTATCTTGAACACCTAGATTGTATGTTGAAGTTATGACCATCATACTAATCGTTGGTCAAAATTTAAGTCAAGGTATTATACTGAGATTAGATTTTATTCTCTAACTTAGATTTCTCTCAAGATAGCATATTGTTTTAGTATAGAGGACAGGTTGAAGAAAGAACTTGTCATCTTGAGTGAAGGAGACTTGGAAGAAAATCAACACACTCATTCTTAAGGACAAGACTCCAGGTTCTAGGTCTAATTGATTAAGTTGAAAAGACTCAAATCTGCACATGACAAGTTTGATAATTA
>JZKD02S0451777.1:0-17515 GCA_000966675.3 Picea glauca
AAAAGTACCAAACATGGTTGTATTTGTACCTTCTACTATAGAAACTGGGCCAAGCACTAAAGGACTAGTCCAAGCTATGTCCCAGATCAACTTGAAGGTGGGAGAGATCAAAGGTCTAAAGGAAGATATAGAGAAGCTGCAACAAGAAATGAAAACAAAGGATGAAAGGGTGGTTCAGTTCCAGAAGGAGAATCAAGATTTGCAAGAAAGAGTAAATAAGTTGAAGACAAGGTTGAAAGGCAAAGGATTGTTGCAGGGAGATAAACACATCATTTGGGATTCTGTTTCTGCTGAAGCTGCTAAGTTTAGGGTGTACTTGAACTTCATCAATGAAAAATATAGCATGGTCATCACAGCCAGAAGAAGATGCACTATTGTAAATAAGACCTTGGCTAAGAAACCATCAGAGTGGGCCCAAAATGATATAAACTTGTTGAATTCCATCCCTATTGTAGAACTTCAGACCATTGGGGTCAAAGAAATGACTACATTGATCATTTGGGCCAGGAAGGTCATTGGAAAGAATAACCTGCTTAAAACATTTCAAACCAAGGTCATGCAGATGGAGTAGAGTATACAGAAATTCAAAGATTTGTTTGAAGAGTTATTCATAAAATGCCTCCCACCATTTTGGGATGGAAAAGGAAAATTATATGATCAGGAGGAATACAACTCCCACCTCACCCAATGTAGAATGGATCACTCTAAGTTTGAAAGCCTGGAGGAAAACTTGAAAGGAGCCACCCTGGTAGAATGTTTGACCACAAATTTTGATATCTTGAATCAGTTTAAGACAGTGAATATTGGGATGGAAACCATGACTTATGCCTCTTGCATTGACCTGGATATCATAATCAAAGAAATTATGGACTACGAGATCCCTTCTAACTTGCAATGGAAGGAGATAGTGCGACTGGGCAAGACGAAATGTAGTTTTCCAGGAACCAACAAATAGTCTCCAAGTGTCACCAAATTGACTGATTCGACAAAGGGCCAAAGAAGGATACATGGAAAAGACAGAAGTTGAGCAATCAGATAAATCGACCATTAGTTTATGAAACATTTTTTATTAATCATTGTAAATTGGTTCACATATCGAAACTGTCAGTTCAAATTATTGTAGTCAGTTTTAGAAGCTGAAACGTTTCAGTTCAACTATTGTAATCGGTTTCTAATTGAAAGGAACTCGAATTGCGTAAATTCTAGAAGTTCCAAATGTATTAATGTTGGCAGAAGTGCAAGGGCACCTTTTAGTTTTTCTTAATTCAATTGCAATTTTCTGAAGCTGAATTGAATACATATGCAGAAGCTTTTGAAGTCTCTATGAAAAGATTCTAATGGTGGTGATATGAGTTTTATCTCCTTTCATCGTATGTATTTCTGTGTTCTCTAATTCCATTTTAATTTTCTTCTGTTTAAATTGGATAGTTAAAAGCTCAGAATTCGTCTCTTGATGCTCTTGGCTTAAACAATTTAAATTTTGTAATTTTCTTCCTAACTAATTCAGAATTCATTTTAGTAATGCTCTGATGCAATTACTTGTTTTCTCCTTCTTCTTACATTATGCATAAATACAATTTATAACTCAGATTCATTGCCTCATTTAGCCTTTATCCTATGGAGAATTCTATCGGCCAGTCATTGTTTTCATTCACTTTCAGAATTTTGACTCCATAGCCCTAAGTGCCCCTCCCCTTCTTGACCAACAAATATATAAAAACCTCCAAAAACAAAACGAAATCTAGCCATTGATTGCTAAACAAATAGCAAGTGACACGAGATATCCCTCTCTGAGTTGAACAGGCTAGTACCCAGCTCTAAAGTTGGTCGAAAAAATTACCTTTGTCGTTTGTTTATCAGCGGAACAAATTTACAGAGTGCTAACAAAATCTAACCATTGATTTGGTTTCGGGAAATCACACCAACCATCGAATCAACCCACTCCCGTGTTGACCACTTTAGCGCTAACCAAACTCCAAAGGAAATTGGAACATGAATGATCTAGACCTCTGAATCCTCGGAGTCCCAAATTCCTGAAGTAAATGAGAATCGTCCATCTCTTCATGGAAAGTAAAAATGTGACCGTTGATTTTATTAAGTGATCAAACACTAGCTTGACCTAGCGCCTGGTCACCACCTATGGTCATATGGAATAAGAGAAATAAAGGTAAAAGATAATACATCACTTAAGTTGATAAGCCCGTGGTTTTGCATTTTCGGTCATGTGTAAATGGTTTGAAGGAAGCGCCTCATCAGAACTTGGTTTCTACAGTATTTGCAGAGATTTGGAATCGAGTTAAAAAGGAAATTGATCCATACCCATGATCAATTAATGAAAAGAATTTTCATTAAATTGAAAGGGATTCTCGATAATATTTGGATAAAAAAAACAAACGATATTATTTTTAAATGAAGGGGTGTGATGGTCCAAACAAAGGGACATGATGTTTCATATCTCACACCAGTTGGAAGAATATATAAACGAGAAAGAGTGGTGAGAAGAAAGTGTCTCTGCAGTCTAGTTAAGAAGATCAAAACAAAAGAAGAGTCCAAGAATAAGAACTGTGGGTTCTAAGGTTCCTTTCAATGTCTTATTGAAGATCAAGAACAGAAGGAGACATAGCAATAGTTATGCTATCCAGTGTTTGATACAAAAGTTTGCTAGAGTCAGAAATTAAGGGTGGTTGGGTGGTGCAAGGGCAGGTTGGAGCCTATAGGGGAGTTGGTGCTTCCTTGTCAGTTGTAGCTGACTAAATAGGGGGTTGTAACCTCCTACCAATTAGTGTTGGTGAACAAGGGTGTGGGTGTATCCTGATAAATGGGTGTTGGTAAAAAAGGAAGAACATATTCCTTCTATTTAACTTGTAAAACATAATTTTGTATTTATTAGAAAAGTGTTTGTGGTTTTTCCAATTGGGTTCCATGATAAATATTGTGTTAAAATATTGATTGCATTAACAAACGAGAAATTGATAAAATTATTTTGTCACTGATTCACCCCCCCCTCTCAGTGACAAGGTCTGGTCCTTCAATTGATATTAGAGAAGGTCTCTTCACTAAGGGTATAAATCACTTGCAAAGAAATATACATCGGGATGGATTAGCAGTTGAAGATGTCATCAAAAATCCCCCTATTTGATGGCGAAGACTATGTTTTATGGAGTGTTAGAATGAAAATATATATGATGTCCATTGGACTGGAAGTATGGATATTAGTTGAAAAAGAATATTATGTTCCAAAAGTCACTCCCATGGGAGCAGAAGACAAGAAGAACTTTTGGGAACATGCAAAGGCTTTAAACACACTACAATATGGACTGAGTAAGAAGATACTTGCTAAAGTACTAAACTATCAAAATGCAAAACAACTCTAGGATAAATTGGAAACTATATATGCAGGGGATTCCAAGGTAAAGAGGGACAAACTTTAGGCTCTCAAAGTACAATATGAAGGTCTAAAAATGAAGTATGAAGAAAATATATGAGAGTACTTCAAAAGAGTTGATAATATTTTTAATGCATTCATAGGTTTGGGAGTAGAAGTGTCAGACAATGAGATAGTTGAAAAAATACTAAGAACACTATCTATGCTATACAATCCTAAAGTGTCCACTCTTGAAGATCAAGAGAATTTAGATGAACTCACCATGGATGAATTGTATGGAATCCTCATAGCCTATGAGTTAATATTAGGTCATGAGAACCTCCCACAAGGAGAGGCAGCCTTCAAGGTTCTCAAGAAAACAAAAAATCAAATGCAAAAACCTCAATCCAGTCATCATGAAGAATATGATGTAGAAGAAGCCAATTTTATTAAAAAACTTCAGAAAGGATCAGGGAAGTACAAAGGCAAGCTGCCTTTAAAATGTTTAATTGTGGCAAGGTTGGCCACTTTGTAGCCAAGTGTCCCTATCCCAAGGAGGACCCTGAAGATGAAGAAGATACAAATAAACAATACAAGAAGAAGGGAAAACCCAACTACAAGAAAAAGGTTTATAAAGGGAAAATGAATGTTTACTCAAAAGAAGAAAACAATAGTTCAACGGAGTCTAGTGACAGTGATGATGATGGAGTCCTTTCTATAAGTATTGAATACCTAATGAGATAGAATAAATTGAGCATGAGGAATATTTAGAAGTTGAAGCATAGGTTAATATGGAAGGATAGCTTCTCAGTTCCTTGGATGAATTAAGAAGAAACAAAACCAAATATAGACAACTGAAAAGTTTTGTAGATGAAAAAAATGAAAAACATGAACAAAAAGAAAAAGAGATGGAAAAACTCATGAGCAACCTGAAAAACCAACTCCTAGAAGCCAATAGGATGGAAGAAAGTATAGAAAATTCTCTTAAAGAGAAACAAATAACCTATGAAAGAATGGAGGCATAAATAGTTCACCTAAGTAAAGAACTTGATGCAAAACTCATTCAAACAAGATATGAACATAGATCTAAAATATTAGATAAGATTATTACCACACAAAGGGATTCAAGTAACAAAAACAGAGTAGGTTATTCTCAAGAATAAAACCAAGTTAACTCAAAATCTTATGCAGATTCTCTCCTTGGTACATTCAAGAAGAAAGATGAAGAAAAGACAATTCTTTGTTTCCAGAAAACCTAAGCAAGATGGGATTGCTGAGAGAAGGAATAGAATAGTCCAAGAAGTTTCAAGGACTATGCTCAATGAAGAAAAATTATCTGATGGATATTGGAGGGAAGCTGCATGAAAAATAGTATACATATTGAACATAGGTCAGCTTAGGATTAATAGTTATAAGATTCCTTATGAAATATGGTTTGGAAGAGCTCCTTCAATAAAATACTTCAAGGTATTTGGAAGTAAGTGTTACATCAAAATGCTTGATGAGAATCTTGGAAAATTTGATGCTTGATCTAATGAAGGTATATTTATTGGATATTCTTCTACCAAGAAAGCATACAGATTCTACAATCTTAGATTAAATAAGTTTGTTGAAAGTGCAGATGTCAAGGTGGATGATTTAAAAACAATAAGGATCAAACATCAAGAGACTATACTTGACAATGAATATGAAGATGAAGATGATGATGAGTCAGTTGATACACAAGCAGAAGAATTAGAAGAGGATAAAGAAGAAAACGAAGAGGATGATATGGATACTAGTGAATATGAGGAAGATATTCAAGAAGAAGAGATAAGCGAAGAACTCTCAAGAAGAGACACAAAGACACCCTCAAGAATGACTCAAAGGAATCATCTCGAGGAACTAATTATTGGAAATAAAAGCGATGGAGTGGAGATAAGAAGGCAATTGTTGTATCAGACATAAATATCAATTTTGTCACATATTTAGCCCAACTCAATCAAAGAGGCATGTAAAGATGAGAATTGGGTCAATGTTATGAATGAAGAATTGGACCAGATTGAAAAAAAATAAAACTTGGGAACTAGTTCCAAGACCAAAAAATAAAAATGTTATTGGAACTAAATGGGTGTATAAAAACAAAATGGATGAGAATGGGCAAGTAATCAGGAACAAATCCATATTGGTATGTAAAGGGTATGCTCAGGTTGAAGGGGTAGACCTTGAAGAAACCTTTGCACTTGTGGCCAGATTAGAGGTAATTAAGATGTTATTAGCTTTTGCCAGCTACAAAAAATTTAAAGTATACCAGATGGATTTCAAGTCAGCATTTCTCAATGGAAACCTAGAAGAGGAAGTCTATATTTAAAAACCAAAAGGATTTCAATTAACCAACAAAGGAGACTATGTCAGTAAACTAAAGAAACCACTCTATGGGATAAAACAAGCACCCAGAGCATGGTATGCAAGGCTAGATTCTTATTTACAAGCACAAGGCCTCAAAATAGGATCGCTAGACAACAATATTTATTGTAAAATTATGGAAGTACATGATGATATTATATTTGGCAGTAATGATGAAAAAATGAGTAAGGACTTTGCTAGGAGAATGCAACAAGAAATTGAAATGTCCTTGCTTGGTGAACTAAATTCTTTCTAGGATTACAAATAGTACAGTCCAAACGATGATTCTTTATCCATCAATCCAAGTATGTTAAAGATATTCTTAAGAAATTCTAGTTAGAGGATTGAAAACTTGTTAGTACACCTATGAAAGTTGGATGCAAACTAAGCAAGGAAGATGAGTCCAAATATGTAGATCCAAAATACTACAGATCAATGATTGGGAGTTTACTCTATGTAACAACTTCTAGACCTGATGTCAAGCAAGTTGTTGGGATGATGGCTAGATTCCAAGAAGCACCAAACGAGAGCCATGTTTAAGTTATGAAAATAATCTTCAGGTATTTGAAAGGAACCATGGATCGTGGTTTATGGTACCCTAGAAAGGATTCATTCACTTTAAAGGCCTATCCAGATGTAGATTGGGCATGTTGTGTAGATGACAGAAAAAGTACAAGTGGAGGAGCATTCTTCTTGGGAGAATCACTGGTATCTTGGATAAGCAAGAAACAGTCCTCAATTTCTCTGTCTTCCACTAAAGATGAGTATATTGCAGTAGCAGAATGTTGCACACAAGTGGAATGGATGAAACAAACCTTACAATACATCAAAATAGTGTTTGAAGAATCTACTACTATCTACTGTGATAATACAAGTGCTATAAGTCTCTCCAAGAATCCTATCCAGAACTCCAAATCAAAACACATTCCCATAAAATACCACTATCTAAGAGATCAGGCTGAATATAAGAACATTAAATTGGAATATGTCCCAACACAAGAACAGGTGGAAGATATTTTCACTAAACCCTTAAGAAGAGATATATTTGAATATCTCGGGAAAATATTGGGAGTATTCCCTCTTCCAATCTAATTTCTCAAGAAAATAATGCATCAATTGCCATCAATTCAGGGGGGAGACAACAGTCAAATTCAGGAGGAGTCATTCAATTATGACAGGAAAAGTATGATTGCAGGAGGAGTTTCTCGAGTTCAGATTCTGGTCAGTAGCATACCAACAGACAAATATTTACCATAGGGGGAACAACCATTTTCCATTGATGTCAAAGAGGGAGAGTAACTTCAGAGGAGAGAAGCATCATCACAGGGGGATATTGTGTATGAAGTTGGTGTGTTGTCATCAATGAAAAATGGGGAGATTATTGGAAATAGTGTCATTAATGTGTTATCATTGATGTGAAACACTATAATAGTATGGAGAGTTCATGTCAAATAAATATATGCAGTATAACAGTCAACATAAAATGTCAAAACAATACGCAAAGAATGAAAATGTTAGACAATATGAAGAGATCAAAGCTGAGAAGGAAAAACACATTGAAAGTATGAAAATAATGAAAATATCAAACAATATGCATAGATTCAAGCTCATAAGAAAGGACATTAATCATAGATTAGAAGGAAGAGTGCATTGTAGAAATGTCATTGGGATCGATGGAAAGACTGAGTTGTCGATCGATGCACATGAAAAGGTGATAAGCCTTAGCAGTCATCCGATCAAGAAATTGACGATGTTGATTGTCTCATGTAACAGGATTTATCCCACATTGGAAGTGAGAAAAAGCTTATGTGGGTTTATATAGACAACCTTCACTATATTTATTCGATGCATAGTGAAAAGGTATGGTGGGGACTCTAGGTGCTTGGAATCCTCGAGAATATCACCATCCTAGAGCTCGAGATGACCTATCAGGCCCCCTACCTTTTGGTCAAAGAAACAATAACTGTCGATCTAATGATGAAGGATCTTGACCATTCATTGGAAATATATTTATATATATATACATTTCACGTTGGTCATATGGGTGACTGTGATCTTAAGAACCATCATATCTGAAGAAGGAGCTTCAGAATGTTTCTCAGCCGCTATATCAAGATTTGATCTAGATTTAAGTATTAGTCGTTGATCTAGAATAAGAAAAGGGGAATCCTTAGATAAAAAATGGTCAACTTTGATGCTGATCACTTCAAAGAAAAATGATTCAAAAAATATGAGTTCACTCGAAGGCCAAAGTTCAGAAGTCACTCTCAGTTTTCGATCTGAGATACATTTTGGGAGTTAAGACATCCGCATCTACATCACTCTGAGAGTATCTACTTTAGGGGAAACCAGTTTCTAAGAACCAGTAACTGCATGAAGCACCGAAGGCCAAAGTTAACACTAACCATTGATCTACTTCGGAGTACTGTCAACCGTTGATACTTATGGACACTCATCTTTCATCCAAAATCCTTATTGATTGCAAAGTCTAGAGATCCCTGAACATCAAAGTTCCAAAGTTATCGAGGGCCTCTCATCATGCAAATGAAACATAGACTGTATGATCTATTTAAGAGAAACCGAATTCGGAAGATTTGAAAGGTTGTAATAGCCGGAAGTCACAAAGTAAATAGTGGTTATCCATCTCATTGTTTGATTAAGTCACAACCGTCAGATTAACAAGTGAAAGGATAAGTGTAAGGATAAAATTTGACCATTGATTTGGTTCCAGGAAATCACACCAACCATTGAATCAACCCACTCTTGTGTTGACCACTTCGGCGCTGACCAAACTCCGAAGGAAATTGGAACATGAATGATCTGGACCTATGAACCCCCGAAGTCCCAAATTCCCAAAGTAAATAAGAATCGCCCATCTCTTCATGGAAAGTAAAAATGTGACCATTGATTTTATTAAGTGATCAAGCACTAACTTGGCCTAGCACCTGGTCACCACCTGTGGTCATATAGAATAAGAGAAATAAAGGTAAAAGATAATACATCGCTTAAGTTGATAAGCTCGTGGTTCTGCATTGTCAGTCATATGTAAATGGTTTGAAGGAAGCTCCTCAACATAACTCGAATTCTGCAGTATTTGCAGAGATTTGGAATCGAGTTAAAAAGGAAATCGATACATACCTGTGATCGATTAATGAAAAGAATTTTCATTAAATTGAAAGGGCTTCTCGATAATATTTGGATAAAGAAAAACAAACGAGATTATTGTTAAATGAAGGGGTGTGATGGTCCAAACAAAGGGACACAATGTTTCATAGCTCACACCAGTTGGAAGAATATATAAACGAGAAAGAGTGGTGAGAAGAAAGTGTCTCTGTAATCCAATGAAGAAGATCAAAACAAAAGAAGAGTCCAAGAAGAAGAAATGTGGGTTCTAAGGTTCTTGTCAATGTCTTATTGAAGATCAAGAATAGAAGTAGACAGAGAAACAATTATGCAATCCAGTGTTTGATACAAAAGTTTTCCAGATTCAGAAATTAAGGGTGGTTAGGTGGTGCAAGGGCAGGTTGGAGCCTACNATGAAACATTTTTTATTAATCATTGTAAATTGGTTCACATATCGAAACTGTCAGTTCAAATTATTGTAGTCAGTTTTAGAAGCTGAAACGTTTCAGTTCAGCTATTGTAATCGGTTTCTAATTGAAAGGAACTCGAATTGCGTAAATTCTAGAAGTTCCAAATGTATTAATGTTGGCAGAAGTGCAAGGACACCTTTTAGTTTTTCTTAATTCAATTGCAATTTTCTGAAGCTGAATTGAATACATATGCAGAAGCTTTTGAAGTCTCTATGAAAAGATTCTAATGGTGGTGATATGAGTTTTGTCTCCTTTCATCGTATGTATTTCTGTGTTCTCTAATTCCATTTTAATTTTCTTCTGTTTAAATTGGATAGTTAAAAGCTCAGAATTCGTCTCTTGATGCTCTTGGCTTAAAAAATTTAAATTTTGTAATTTTCTTCCTAACTAATTCATAATTCATTTTAGTAATGCTATGATGCAATTACTTGTTTTCTCCTTCTTCTTACATTATGCATAAATACAATTTATAACTCAGATTCATTGCCTCATTTAGCCTTTATCCTATGGAGAATTCTATCGGCCAGTCATTGTTTTCATTCACTTTCAGAATTTTGACTCCATAGCCCTAAGTGCCCCTCCCCTTCTTGACCAACAAATATATAAAAACCTCCAAAAACAAAACGAAATCTAGCCATTGATTGCTAAACAAATAGCAAGTGACACGAGATATCCCTCTCTGAGTTGAACAGGCTAGTACCCAGCTCTAAAGTTGGTCGAAAAAATTACCTTTGTCGTTTGTTTATCAGCGGAACAAATTTACAGAGTGCTAACAAAATCTAACCATTGATTTGGTTTCGGGAAATCACACCAACCATCGAATCAACCCACTCCCGTGTTGACCACTTTAGCGCTAACCAAACTCCAAAGGAAATTGGAACATGAATGATCTAGACCTCTGAATCCTCGGAGTCCCAAATTCCTGAAGTAAATGAGAATCGTCCATCTCTTCATGGAAAGTAAAAATGTGACCGTTGATTTTATTAAGTGATCAAACACTAGCTTGACCTAGCGCCTGGTCACCACCTATGGTCATATGGAATAAGAGAAATAAAGGTAAAAGATAATACATCACTTAAGTTGATAAGCCCGTGGTTTTGCATTTTCGGTCATGTGTAAATGGTTTGAAGGAAGCGCCTCATCAGAACTTGGTTTCTACAGTATTTGCAGAGATTTGGAATCGAGTTAAAAAGGAAATTGATCCATACCCATGATCAATTAATGAAAAGAATTTTCATTAAATTGAAAGGGATTCTCGATAATATTTGGATAAAAAAAACAAACGATATTATTTTTAAATGAAGGGGTGTGATGGTCCAAACAAAGGGACATGATGTTTCATATCTCACACCAGTTGGAAGAATATATAAACGAGAAAGAGTGGTGAGAAGAAAGTGTCTCTGCAGTCTAGTTAAGAAGATCAAAACAAAAGAAGAGTCCAAGAATAAGAACTGTGGGTTCTAAGGTTCCTTTCAATGTCTTATTGAAGATCAAGAACAGAAGGAGACATAGCAATAGTTATGCTATCCAGTGTTTGATACAAAAGTTTGCTAGAGTCAGAAATTAAGGGTGGTTGGGTGGTGCAAGGGCAGGTTGGAGCCTATAGGGGAGTTGGTGCTTCCTTGTCAGTTGTAGCTGACTAAATAGGGGGTTGTAACCTCCTACCAATTAGTGTTGGTGAACAAGGGTGTGGGTGTATCCTGATAAATGGGTGTTGGTAAAAAAGGAAGAACATATTCCTTCTATTTAACTTGTAAAACATAATTTTGTATTTATTAGAAAAGTGTTTGTGGTTTTTCCAATTGGGTTCCATGATAAATATTGTGTTAAAATATTGATTGCATTAACAAACGAGAAATTGATAAAATTATTTTGTCACTGATTCACCCCCCCCTCTCAGTGACAAGGTCTGGTCCTTCAATTGATATTAGAGAAGGTCTCTTCACTAAGGGTATAAATCACTTGCAAAGAAATATACATCGGGATGGATTAGCAGTTGAAGATGTCATCAAAAATCCCCCTATTTGATGGCGAAGACTATGTTTTATGGAGTGTTAGAATGAAAATATATATGATGTCCATTGGACTGGAAGTATGGATATTAGTTGAAAAAGAATATTATGTTCCAAAAGTCACTCCCATGGGAGCAGAAGACAAGAAGAACTTTTGGGAACATGCAAAGGCTTTAAACACACTACAATATGGACTGAGTAAGAAGATACTTGCTAAAGTACTAAACTATCAAAATGCAAAACAACTCTAGGATAAATTGGAAACTATATATGCAGGGGATTCCAAGGTAAAGAGGGACAAACTTTAGGCTCTCAAAGTACAATATGAAGGTCTAAAAATGAAGTATGAAGAAAATATATGAGAGTACTTCAAAAGAGTTGATAATATTTTTAATGCATTCATAGGTTTGGGAGTAGAAGTGTCAGACAATGAGATAGTTGAAAAAATACTAAGAACACTATCTATGCTATACAATCCTAAAGTGTCCACTCTTGAAGATCAAGAGAATTTAGATGAACTCACCATGGATGAATTGTATGGAATCCTCATAGCCTATGAGTTAATATTAGGTCATGAGAACCTCCCACAAGGAGAGGCAGCCTTCAAGGTTCTCAAGAAAACAAAAAATCAAATGCAAAAACCTCAATCCAGTCATCATGAAGAATATGATGTAGAAGAAGCCAATTTTATTAAAAAACTTCAGAAAGGATCAGGGAAGTACAAAGGCAAGCTGCCTTTAAAATGTTTAATTGTGGCAAGGTTGGCCACTTTGTAGCCAAGTGTCCCTATCCCAAGGAGGACCCTGAAGATGAAGAAGATACAAATAAACAATACAAGAAGAAGGGAAAACCCAACTACAAGAAAAAGGTTTATAAAGGGAAAATGAATGTTTACTCAAAAGAAGAAAACAATAGTTCAACGGAGTCTAGTGACAGTGATGATGATGGAGTCCTTTCTATAAGTATTGAATACCTAATGAGATAGAATAAATTGAGCATGAGGAATATTTAGAAGTTGAAGCATAGGTTAATATGGAAGGATAGCTTCTCAGTTCCTTGGATGAATTAAGAAGAAACAAAACCAAATATAGACAACTGAAAAGTTTTGTAGATGAAAAAAATGAAAAACATGAACAAAAAGAAAAAGAGATGGAAAAACTCATGAGCAACCTGAAAAACCAACTCCTAGAAGCCAATAGGATGGAAGAAAGTATAGAAAATTCTCTTAAAGAGAAACAAATAACCTATGAAAGAATGGAGGCATAAATAGTTCACCTAAGTAAAGAACTTGATGCAAAACTCATTCAAACAAGATATGAACATAGATCTAAAATATTAGATAAGATTATTACCACACAAAGGGATTCAAGTAACAAAAACAGAGTAGGTTATTCTCAAGAATAAAACCAAGTTAACTCAAAATCTTATGCAGATTCTCTCCTTGGTACATTCAAGAAGAAAGATGAAGAAAAGACAATTCTTTGTTTCCAGAAAACCTAAGCAAGATGGGATTGCTGAGAGAAGGAATAGAATAGTCCAAGAAGTTTCAAGGACTATGCTCAATGAAGAAAAATTATCTGATGGATATTGGAGGGAAGCTGCATGAAAAATAGTATACATATTGAACATAGGTCAGCTTAGGATTAATAGTTATAAGATTCCTTATGAAATATGGTTTGGAAGAGCTCCTTCAATAAAATACTTCAAGGTATTTGGAAGTAAGTGTTACATCAAAATGCTTGATGAGAATCTTGGAAAATTTGATGCTTGATCTAATGAAGGTATATTTATTGGATATTCTTCTACCAAGAAAGCATACAGATTCTACAATCTTAGATTAAATAAGTTTGTTGAAAGTGCAGATGTCAAGGTGGATGATTTAAAAACAATAAGGATCAAACATCAAGAGACTATACTTGACAATGAATATGAAGATGAAGATGATGATGAGTCAGTTGATACACAAGCAGAAGAATTAGAAGAGGATAAAGAAGAAAACGAAGAGGATGATATGGATACTAGTGAATATGAGGAAGATATTCAAGAAGAAGAGATAAGCGAAGAACTCTCAAGAAGAGACACAAAGACACCCTCAAGAATGACTCAAAGGAATCATCTCGAGGAACTAATTATTGGAAATAAAAGCGATGGAGTGGAGATAAGAAGGCAATTGTTGTATCAGACATAAATATCAATTTTGTCACATATTTAGCCCAACTCAATCAAAGAGGCATGTAAAGATGAGAATTGGGTCAATGTTATGAATGAAGAATTGGACCAGATTGAAAAAAAATAAAACTTGGGAACTAGTTCCAAGACCAAAAAATAAAAATGTTATTGGAACTAAATGGGTGTATAAAAACAAAATGGATGAGAATGGGCAAGTAATCAGGAACAAATCCATATTGGTATGTAAAGGGTATGCTCAGGTTGAAGGGGTAGACCTTGAAGAAACCTTTGCACTTGTGGCCAGATTAGAGGTAATTAAGATGTTATTAGCTTTTGCCAGCTACAAAAAATTTAAAGTATACCAGATGGATTTCAAGTCAGCATTTCTCAATGGAAACCTAGAAGAGGAAGTCTATATTTAAAAACCAAAAGGATTTCAATTAACCAACAAAGGAGACTATGTCAGTAAACTAAAGAAACCACTCTATGGGATAAAACAAGCACCCAGAGCATGGTATGCAAGGCTAGATTCTTATTTACAAGCACAAGGCCTCAAAATAGGATCGCTAGACAACAATATTTATTGTAAAATTATGGAAGTACATGATGATATTATATTTGGCAGTAATGATGAAAAAATGAGTAAGGACTTTGCTAGGAGAATGCAACAAGAAATTGAAATGTCCTTGCTTGGTGAACTAAATTCTTTCTAGGATTACAAATAGTACAGTCCAAACGATGATTCTTTATCCATCAATCCAAGTATGTTAAAGATATTCTTAAGAAATTCTAGTTAGAGGATTGAAAACTTGTTAGTACACCTATGAAAGTTGGATGCAAACTAAGCAAGGAAGATGAGTCCAAATATGTAGATCCAAAATACTACAGATCAATGATTGGGAGTTTACTCTATGTAACAACTTCTAGACCTGATGTCAAGCAAGTTGTTGGGATGATGGCTAGATTCCAAGAAGCACCAAACGAGAGCCATGTTTAAGTTATGAAAATAATCTTCAGGTATTTGAAAGGAACCATGGATCGTGGTTTATGGTACCCTAGAAAGGATTCATTCACTTTAAAGGCCTATCCAGATGTAGATTGGGCATGTTGTGTAGATGACAGAAAAAGTACAAGTGGAGGAGCATTCTTCTTGGGAGAATCACTGGTATCTTGGATAAGCAAGAAACAGTCCTCAATTTCTCTGTCTTCCACTAAAGATGAGTATATTGCAGTAGCAGAATGTTGCACACAAGTGGAATGGATGAAACAAACCTTACAATACATCAAAATAGTGTTTGAAGAATCTACTACTATCTACTGTGATAATACAAGTGCTATAAGTCTCTCCAAGAATCCTATCCAGAACTCCAAATCAAAACACATTCCCATAAAATACCACTATCTAAGAGATCAGGCTGAATATAAGAACATTAAATTGGAATATGTCCCAACACAAGAACAGGTGGAAGATATTTTCACTAAACCCTTAAGAAGAGATATATTTGAATATCTCGGGAAAATATTGGGAGTATTCCCTCTTCCAATCTAATTTCTCAAGAAAATAATGCATCAATTGCCATCAATTCAGGGGGGAGACAACAGTCAAATTCAGGAGGAGTCATTCAATTATGACAGGAAAAGTATGATTGCAGGAGGAGTTTCTCGAGTTCAGATTCTGGTCAGTAGCATACCAACAGACAAATATTTACCATAGGGGGAACAACCATTTTCCATTGATGTCAAAGAGGGAGAGTAACTTCAGAGGAGAGAAGCATCATCACAGGGGGATATTGTGTATGAAGTTGGTGTGTTGTCATCAATGAAAAATGGGGAGATTATTGGAAATAGTGTCATTAATGTGTTATCATTGATGTGAAACACTATAATAGTATGGAGAGTTCATGTCAAATAAATATATGCAGTATAACAGTCAACATAAAATGTCAAAACAATACGCAAAGAATGAAAATGTTAGACAATATGAAGAGATCAAAGCTGAGAAGGAAAAACACATTGAAAGTATGAAAATAATGAAAATATCAAACAATATGCATAGATTCAAGCTCATAAGAAAGGACATTAATCATAGATTAGAAGGAAGAGTGCATTGTAGAAATGTCATTGGGATCGATGGAAAGACTGAGTTGTCGATCGATGCACATGAAAAGGTGATAAGCCTTAGCAGTCATCCGATCAAGAAATTGACGATGTTGATTGTCTCATGTAACAGGATTTATCCCACATTGGAAGTGAGAAAAAGCTTATGTGGGTTTATATAGACAACCTTCACTATATTTATTCGATGCATAGTGAAAAGGTATGGTGGGGACTCTAGGTGCTTGGAATCCTCGAGAATATCACCATCCTAGAGCTCGAGATGACCTATCAGGCCCCCTACCTTTTGGTCAAAGAAACAATAACTGTCGATCTAATGATGAAGGATCTTGACCATTCATTGGAAATATATTTATATATATATACATTTCACGTTGGTCATATGGGTGACTGTGATCTTAAGAACCATCATATCTGAAGAAGGAGCTTCAGAATGTTTCTCAGCCGCTATATCAAGATTTGATCTAGATTTAAGTATTAGTCGTTGATCTAGAATAAGAAAAGGGGAATCCTTAGATAAAAAATGGTCAACTTTGATGCTGATCACTTCAAAGAAAAATGATTCAAAAAATATGAGTTCACTCGAAGGCCAAAGTTCAGAAGTCACTCTCAGTTTTCGATCTGAGATACATTTTGGGAGTTAAGACATCCGCATCTACATCACTCTGAGAGTATCTACTTTAGGGGAAACCAGTTTCTAAGAACCAGTAACTGCATGAAGCACCGAAGGCCAAAGTTAACACTAACCATTGATCTACTTCGGAGTACTGTCAACCGTTGATACTTATGGACACTCATCTTTCATCCAAAATCCTTATTGATTGCAAAGTCTAGAGATCCCTGAACATCAAAGTTCCAAAGTTATCGAGGGCCTCTCATCATGCAAATGAAACATAGACTGTATGATCTATTTAAGAGAAACCGAATTCGGAAGATTTGAAAGGTTGTAATAGCCGGAAGTCACAAAGTAAATAGTGGTTATCCATCTCATTGTTTGATTAAGTCACAACCGTCAGATTAACAAGTGAAAGGATAAGTGTAAGGATAAAATTTGACCATTGATTTGGTTCCAGGAAATCACACCAACCATTGAATCAACCCACTCTTGTGTTGACCACTTCGGCGCTGACCAAACTCCGAAGGAAATTGGAACATGAATGATCTGGACCTATGAACCCCCGAAGTCCCAAATTCCCAAAGTAAATAAGAATCGCCCATCTCTTCATGGAAAGTAAAAATGTGACCATTGATTTTATTAAGTGATCAAGCACTAACTTGGCCTAGCACCTGGTCACCACCTGTGGTCATATAGAATAAGAGAAATAAAGGTAAAAGATAATACATCGCTTAAGTTGATAAGCTCGTGGTTCTGCATTGTCAGTCATATGTAAATGGTTTGAAGGAAGCTCCTCAACATAACTCGAATTCTGCAGTATTTGCAGAGATTTGGAATCGAGTTAAAAAGGAAATCGATACATACCTGTGATCGATTAATGAAAAGAATTTTCATTAAATTGAAAGGGCTTCTCGATAATATTTGGATAAAGAAAAACAAACGAGATTATTGTTAAATGAAGGGGTGTGATGGTCCAAACAAAGGGACACAATGTTTCATAGCTCACACCAGTTGGAAGAATATATAAACGAGAAAGAGTGGTGAGAAGAAAGTGTCTCTGTAATCCAATGAAGAAGATCAAAACAAAAGAAGAGTCCAAGAAGAAGAAATGTGGGTTCTAAGGTTCTTGTCAATGTCTTATTGAAGATCAAGAATAGAAGTAGACAGAGAAACAATTATGCAATCCAGTGTTTGATACAAAAGTTTTCCAGATTCAGAAATTAAGGGTGGTTAGGTGGTGCAAGGGCAGGTTGGAGCCTAC
>JZKD02S0451788.1:8888-32775 GCA_000966675.3 Picea glauca
AAATTCCTTTGCAATCTAAATATCTAGAACATACCGAAACACAATTTGATAATGATAACTCCATCTTTGATGATTATATTTTTTTTTCAAAAATGAGTGTGAGCATCAATGTATCATTCAATGATATTTTACAATCTATAACTACTAATCTCAAGGAAAAGATGCCAATGACAGAAGAGATAGGGAATGAAGAATGAAAATAATTTTCAAACCCCCATGAGAAAATGACAACAAATGGATATCCCATCATCATGCAAGATAAAAAAAACATTGAGATAACCCAAGAAGCACTTCCACCTAAGTTTGTTCCAGAATCACAAGTTAATCTTCAGGGGAAAATGCATCCCTCATCCTTGGGTTTTGTTTCAATACTCCATCATTTCTCAAATAGTTTTGATGATGTTATAGGAGAGAGATGGAGCCACATTTTGTTTGATGGGTCCCTCAAACTAACAAGTATCTATCATTTGTTGTTTTGAATCTACTTTGTGATGATTCAATTCTTTCAATCAATTACATGATATCTCAATTGCATATACCTACGTTGTGCCATAGTAATCCTGTAGACATTGAGGTAATCAAGTGGTTACATTGGATTTATGATATCACCTAGCATTTTTTGAGCCAGTGTAGGGTATAGCGGGAATATGAGTAATCTAGATTTTGTTTCCATTTCTATTTTCATAGCAATAATTCGATCTATTTTTGTTTCCTGAATAAAATCTACCAGATGTTGTTAGTTTTTTGTTGTGGTTTAGAATGGCTTACTATAATTATAGTTTCCTTTTACATGAAAATTTTCTTCATTCACTAATTCCTTTTATTTTTTTGTTTAACTTGAAGTTTGTCTTAATTTTGGTTTACATTCATCTTCATGAGAGAACCATGTGAAAAATCCTTTTGGAAAGATTTAAATTGGAGATTTACTTTCTTCAATAACATTCACCTTAGCATTGATGGTTGGAAAGTAGTAAGCTAGAAGAGCATGATCCCAAGCCTAGGAACAAGCATCTATTGTAGAAGACTTTACATTTGTGGGAGAATTGGAATAGAAAACTCAAGAAATTCTAAGTGAAGAATTACACCTTGCATCATTGAATTACTTTCCTTCAATATTCATGATGTATGATCAAAGGAGAATGATTAAGATATTGACTATCTGATCTCTTTGTGCACAATCAATGAAGGTGAGTGCCAATTCCATATGTTCATTTCTTCACCTTTATTAGATTGGATAGAGCATCATACTACATATTTCTTATATATGTACATGGAAACTCAGATTTCTCCCATTTCTGCTTTCTTCTGGTAAACTTATTCATTGGGTAACCAAAAATTTGACTCCATCGTCCAATATGGAAAAGACACCAGTTTGAAAATATTTCAAATTAGGAAGAGTGTTGATAAATCTGATTATGAATACACTTTCAAAACTAAACCAAGTTCGTGAAGCATGGAACATACAGTAGGTATCCCATTCACCTGCATAAGTATTACCTGTTGATATCGAGTTCCATACTCAAAGAAATTCCAAGAGAGAAAATGTTACATGCAAGCTTTCCCTATCATTTTCATTTGTGTGTGTGGTGCAGATACTTATCCTGGTTTCAGAGACAAAACTTGTTCAAAATCCAACCATACATAATCCATGAATTTGTTTTGAAGAAACGATATAAGAGGTGCTAACAACAACTTTATTTTTTGATGACCATACTCAGTCAGGGAAAGAGCATCATAATTTAAGAACTCTTGCAAAAGATCCATGGAATGGATCCTCTCATGGAAATTGTGACATCTCCAATAATATTTTGATGAACAATAAATTTTTCTCAATAATCACTACCTCAGGGAAACCAATTGATGATCACAATTAGAGTCACGTGTTGCTTGAAAAAGAAACTTTCACTGACCCGAGAAGATTCAAGGTAGTTAACTTCACTTTTATATTGGGATCTTGGAAACAGGAAATTGGTAAGACTCAAGAATGGAGCTAATGCATTCTAGTAGGTATGGTTCCTCATGCCAGCCTGGATAGAGGCTTCAATTTTGGTTTATGTCATGAGATCTATACAAGTGTGTTTTTATGGGAGGAAATGTCTTAATCAATCTTTCTTTTTAGTCATATTTTTCTATCCTTGTAGCCTTATAAACTTGGAAGGATTTCTTAGTTAAAGGATAAAAAATTTCTGTTTGAAAATGGGTTAACAAGGAAATGCATATCGTTGGAAGATAGTTTTATTGATGATATTCAACATATCATGTTTAAATTGGCATAGTCTTATTTTGTGAATGCTTGTGTGCAGAACTCAATCATTGAAGAGTTTTCTCATCTAAAGAAGAATAAACAACTTCATAAAACAAAGGATTCAGAAAATTTGACATGATCATGGGACATGACACCTAGAAACATTACTCATGAACCTGTTTTTAGATTCAATTCTTTGCACATGATTATCTTGAGCACATTCATTTATGATTTTTTTGGTTAAAATCAATCTTATGTCCTGAATGATTTTCCTATGTAGGTACAAGTGTCTATTTGATATCACAAGCTTAATTTGAACCAATGATGAGGTGAGCATGTTCACGCTTCATAATAAGTTTCCATATCTGGAGAGTTAGGTAGTAAGCATAGATTTTGAAATCCTCAGGATATTGCAGGACTAGAGAAGTAGAAAAGGAATATATTTCTACTCCCTCACTTCTTGAAAAACAAGGCCACAAGGATGAGCTGGAAAGATTTGGGAAATAATGTGATATTTAGTTCTTAGACAACCTAGCACCGAAGCCCATTTATAAAAAATGTTATGTGCCTAGTCTTTCACAAGAATTAGTCCTTTCAAGAAGGTGCATAAATACTTGTGTGTTATGATGCACGAATATTCTAAAGCCTTTTGCAACACTGAAATTCATTCTTTCTCTCTTATAATATTTTCCTTGCTTTCTACCTATTTGTACCCATCATTTACTAAAGGTTTCATTTCCCAGTTGTATCAGGTTTCAAGCTGAGTTTTATCTTTTGTTTCCGAATATGATTGCTAGGTTTTATTTCACATTGTTTCTTCCCTTGAGGGAACCTATACTTGAAATTAATTTTATTTGGAATCCTTGATCATGTTGGATGATATATAGGTTTATCAACTCCATTGTCTCATCTAGGAAACACCATGCATAGGAAACATGCTTGAACCAGTCTGCATGTCTTTCATGGTTTATGAGATGAACTAAAGAGCCCTATTGAAGATAAATGCAGGGTGATTTGGAATATTGTGACAATGATTGGACCATGACCTAAAAAAGTGGATAATCAATGGTTATCATTGCATGATGGTTGGAGATCAGATCATATGTGATAGGGGAACCATCCGTACATTAATCAATTGTTCACGTGAAGGGTGAAATGTCGAAGTCTATGGGATGAAAACTAAAAGAGATAATTTTATTTGTTCAGGCGAAAAAAATATACAAGAAAAATCCCAATAGATGGAAGTCATCCCCTATCAGAATAAAGTAAAAAAACAAAGAAAGAAAGAAGTCCACTGCTTTCCCTATCCACTGGATGCCAAGCATATACTAAATAAACCAGGAAGGATTGGGAAATAAAGCTCGATCAGATTAGGGGACATGAATATATCTCCACCGAGGCTATGGATGCTCGCTAGTAGTGGAGAAAGGTCTGTGACGCCATGGTGCCTCCATAGGGGCTATGGATTCTCACAGGAAGTGGAGAAACACCTAAGGGATAATATATATATATATACACCTAGTGAAAATATTTTATATCCCAAACCTATATCGGCCCTATGATGAAGATATCAACCTAGATCATTGATGGAGTTTAAGGAAATACATATCATCACCATTCATCCTCTTATTACAACAGATGAGGTACACTAGCTGGCATGCAAGCATCAACCATTCAATCCCCCCTTATTAACTATTATTTAATTTAACGTTGATCCATTCTTCATGTATCGTTAACCCTAAAAAATCATAAATATCCTTTATAACCTACAACACAACGATTCCCTTTAAACATTGCAATGTCTCTTAACCTCTGACACATTGACACCTCTTGAACATCTTGGAATCTTTCTCATCCCCTGACACAAGTGATGGAATACTATCGAGTGCCGAAATGAAATATGGTTTAGACAATGTACAATATTGATATGTGTCGACCCCTTAAAAAATGTTTTGTCTCAGTTTTACATGTCGGCCTACGAATGAAAATGATGATTAAGACCTGATTTCTTGAAGTGCGGATGGATAAATTGTAAGGACATGTTTCAATTGAAGTTTATGAAGTGGGAAGAGGATGAAATAATTGGTGAGTGTTCCAAGTAACTCAAGGCATGCTACCCTAGACATTGGCAAGGGCGCAACACAATGCACCAAGCAAAACCTAGCTCCTAGTTTTGTTTTTTCCATAACTTTTAACTTTGAGATTTGTTTCATGTGATCCTTATACTATTGGAAAGGTCTTACCGAGCTCTAAATATTATATGTTATATGTTTCGTGATATTCCTCGCCATTTGTTGTTGATTAATTGGGTTGGTTGTCATTGATGTCAACCCTTGAAGCAATTCCGGTAGTAAATTCGGATAGCCCCACAAGTGTGGATCAGGAACCCATGTTTATTTAAGGAATAATGTAATGAATATAAATGAATTTCTAGGAAATATTATCATAGATGGATAGTAAATGTATGTTTATCTGAGGAATAATGTAATGAATATCAATGAATTTGAAGGAAAGATTATCATAGATGGATAATACATGTCATGTCGTTTCTAGTGATATGTGGTATGCCACACAGTTCCTCACAGTTGAGGAGATATGGCTTAGTGAAGTTGGAGAACCCTCACGAGTTATCTAGAAGCCCCTAGAAGGTCAAAGACGTCAATTATTCTAGAATATCCTAGAAGAATTTTACTAGTCAAAGTGGTTGTAACTAAGAATTAATCATGAGTAAAGTTGTTGCAATGAGAAAATAATTAAAAATAAATTAGTTGCAACAATAAGTGGTGAGTTTACTACTTATGTTAAAGTGGTTGCAAGTAGGTAAAGTAGTTGAAAAGGGGTTATCCCTAAAAGAAGGAAGTTGGGTAAAATAGTTAGAATATAACCCCTAAAGGAAGCTACTTGGAGATTATAAATAAGAGAGAAAGGGTCTCTTATTAGCACCTATTTTTTTTAGCACATTAAATATCTCTTTTTGTGAAATGTTATGGGTAGGTATAATTGATAAATCTATAGTAGTGAGTCTGAAGTAGCGACGAGAGAAGTTGTAGGAGTCGAAGGGTCGAGACTATGGGTACTAAACTAGGTTTTTACTGAAGACATCCACAGGTTGAATTACTAGAAGGGCACGAACATCTGTCGACCATAGTTAGACAAAGCACGGATACCCACAAGTTTACTGAAGACAAAGCGTGGATATGTTGCCAAATATGAAAAGGAAGATCAGATCTATCATTAGTGACAAGTTGCAGAGCTGAGTAGAGGTTAAAAAGTGTGAGAGTGTTCATGTACGACATATCAAGCTACATGATAAAAAATGTATGTTACATGATTGGATATTTGTGATAGCTTGAGGTATGGTCATATGAGGTTGAGTAGATTCCCTTGGGATATCATTGGTTGTATGATATATGTTTCATAAGGCATATCTACAAAGGTATTGTTAGCATGTGGGAGTGACACTTTGACTTCTAAGAGTGTAAGCCCAGTACCCATCAAAGTATAAAATACAGATTTATAAAAGACATAACAAATGGATGGAGGACTCTTAAGGTATTGTCATTCACAATTTAATCCATGAAATACATACAAGTAAATGGGGTTTTGAATAACTTTAGTCAAGGCTTTAGAAATAAAGGAAAAAGAGTTGTATTATCCAAAAGATCACAAGTCTTGGTACATACAACTAGAAATATATTATTGTTGCATAAACAATCTAAAAGTATAAAACTCTATACATCCATTCGAACCTGAAAAATTAAATCAATATAAAAGGGTGGATCAAAAAGAAATAAAAATAAAGAAATGCAAGGCAACAAACTGCATATCAGTAGGCTACACCATTGGGCAATGGAGTCACACAAACATCTTGAAGTTAGAAGGCAGTTGAAGAGAATATCAGAAAAATGGATTATAAGATGGAAGATGGAAGAATGGATAAGTTAACATAAAGTAAATCATCCATTGAACATAGATCCTCTCTGCAAAAAAAATGGGAAAGCTACGTGAATAAATACAATGAGTTATAGGCAATCACAACAAACCCTTTGCTGCTCAGGAATCTATAAATCAAATACAACCATTGATCCTCAAAATCTACAATTCATTCAAGGAAGATAGAAATTCAGATGAACAAAAAAGAGAACACAATCTGATATAACTAATATCATAAATCTTCGATGACAAAAATGTTGGTTACAAACAGGCCCTTAAGCTTACAAATCAACAACTATAACTGCTCCTCAAGCTTTCTCCTCTCTTGGATCATGAATCCAACCCTTTCCTTCTCAAAACCCATTTCATTTATAGTCAATGATCTCTATCTACCCTAAGGAGGTCGAAACCAAGGAGATACATAGGATCCTACTTCATTTAGGAGTCTTGTTACAAAAGATTCCAACAAAAGCCTAACAAATTCCTATTTTTTTGGGATTTTTTCTACAATGATAAATGCCTTTTGAAACAAGTCATCCTGATTGATCAAGAGATGGAACACATGTCCCTCATGTCCAAAAAAATCCTAGGATACCATTCGAACCTTCCTTGACAGGTGGAAACCTCCAAACAAGGCGAATATCCAACAACTATGCAAAACAAAGAGTTTGCAGCACCAATTTGAAGCGCATTGGTGTTTTAATTATATCTCTCGAATTACAAACTGGGTTAGGCTAAATTTTTGAAATAAAATCAATGACATAATCGTTATCCTCCACAAAACATTTCATAAAAACCAACATCACCATTTTGGATTTATGATCAAATCTATAAAAGCAGCTGCTACAGGAAATGAGTTCGCAACGAAGTTCGCAGCGCCTGTCACCAGTGCACAATGCCAAAAGGAAAAAACATCCAAAACCACTTTCTCGAGCTTCAAACAGGATGAAAACCCTCATAGAGTACCTGATGATCCTAAGGCTGTTTTGGATGTTGATAAGTCTGAACATGAGTGCCTGCAACCTATCCAAGCTACAATGCTCCTCCTTAACGATTTTGTAGCGCCAACTCAAATATAGCTTGCACACTTCAAGGAGGTTGTTAGTTGATGGTATGACATAATCCTTGGATAAATGGTTAAATGTAGGCTCTGAAAACCATAAATCATCCTTTACATGATCGATCTTATGTGTTAACATTTGGCTCCATAGGGGATGGCATGCTCCCTGTGAGCTGCCAAGAACATGCAGTTCCAGTGCCTTATCCATTCCATCTCTGTCCACAAAACCTGTATGCCTGAGAGAACCTCTGCTCCTTATTGAAAATTGAAAAACACTCACTACAAATCAAATTCTTGCATAACAAGATTATTTATATACATCCCTACATTAATCTATCTAGATGAGATTATTTGCTTAATTGAAGTCATACTTCCAATGCAACCATGCAAAGATCTGATTAACTAGTAAAATTCTTGTTCTGGATCAAAAAAATAGAAGAATCCATGACATAAAAAAGTATATTTCGAAAATACAACATACCCAACCTTCATTTGACAACAGTGACTTGACATATGTATTGCTCAAATATTCCAGATAATCAACAATAGGGTCAATAAAGCCATAAATAAATACCTCTTCTTGTTTTTGTTCCAATTGAAAACTGAATTTCGTATGCACATGTTTAGTTTTATAATTTCTACCAATATCCTCCATGTGCAAAAATGAAAATTGTTTTTGATCGCCTTCACTGTTCTCAAGTTCCATCTAACTAAAAGAAAGATGATCTTCATGATTTGAATCTAGAGCAAAAATATCTTCAGATCCATAATAATCAGAAATAATAATAGCAGGTAAATGTTCAATATTCTGATTATCATGAATAATCTCTTCTACACACATTGATATTTCATGATTATCAACTCCTTTACACAACAAATCAAATTTATGAAAACATTCTGGATAAAGTAAACTAGTTGAAAATTCCTCTTTACAAAACAAATGAAAGGCTGCAAGAAATTGGTTCAGCGAAGAAATAGAAGCAATCGGGGCTGATCTACACCAATCTTGATCTACTCCATCCAAAGAATATCTAAACAACTTAATCAATACCTCTTCATGTACCACTTTCAACTAAAGCATGCACTCATGAAAGTATAATAAAAACTCAGCTGGAACTTCCCAATCCTCTCCTCTAAATCTAGGAAGGCAACCTTCCCATTCACTTCTATCAGGCTCAGGATTCAGAAAACCAAATATATTTGTGAAATCACATAATGCATACCTCTGAGTAAGAATCTTGTCCATTTCAAACCAGTGGAGTCGTCGATAAATTCATCTGTAATGAAGTTGGAGTCGCCAGGTAGAAGATTGCAGTCAAGTTTGTGTCTTGCTCCTGTCTACCATCGAGAGTTGGATGTTCTCAATGTTTTTCTCCCAGGGAAGATCTCTTCAACTTCACTCCCTGGAAACGATGCCAAAATATTAGCACATGGGATTCACACTCTGATTGCTAAGAGTGCAATCCCAGTACCCATCAAAGTATAAAATACATATTTATAAAAGAGATAACAAATGGATGAAGGACTCTTAAGGTAATGCCGTTCACAGTTTACTCCATGAAATACATACAAGAAAATGGGGTTTTGAATAACTTTAGTCAAGGATTTAGAAAGAAAGGAAAAATATTTATATCATCTAAAAGATCCCAAGTCTTGGTACATACAACCATAAATATATTACTGTTGCATAAATAGTGTAAAAGTATAAGCCTCTATACATCCATTTGAACCTGAAAAATTAAATCAATATAAAAGGGTGGATCAACAAGTAAGAAAAGCAAGAAAGGGAGGGAAACAAACTACATATCAGTAGGCTACACCATTGGGCAATGGAGTCACACAAACATCCTGAAGTTAGAAGGAAGTTGAAGAGCATATTAGAAAAATGGATTATAAGATGGCAGATGGAAGAAAGGATAAGTTAACATAAAGTAGATCATCCATTGAACATAGATATTCTCTGCAAAACAAATGGAAAATCTACTCGAATAAATACAATGATTTATAGGCAATCACAACAAATCCTTTGCTACTCAGGAATCTATAAATCAAATACAACCATCGATCCTCAAAAGCTACAATTCATTCAAGTAATATAGAAATTCAGATGAACAACAAAGAGAACACAATCTGATATAACTAATCTCATAAATCTTCGAAGACAAAAATGTTGGTTACAAACAAGCCCTCGGGTTTAAAAATCAACAACTAGAACTGCTCCTCAAGCTTTCTCCTCTCTTGGATCATGAATCCAACCCTTTCCTTCTCAAAATCCCTTTCATTTATAGTCAATGATCTCTATCTACCCTAAGGAGGTTGAAACCAAGGAGATACATAGGATCCTCCTTCATTTAGGAGTCTTGTTACAAAAGATTCCAACAAAAGCCTAACAAATTCCTATTTTTTTGGGATTTTGTTGATGATGATAAATGCCTTTTGAAATAGGTCATCTCGATTGATCAAGAGATGGAAAACATGTCCCTCATGTCCAACAAACTCCTAGGAGACCATTTTAACCTTCCTTGATAGGTGGCAACCTCCGAACAAGGCGAATATCCAACAACTATGCAAAACAAAGAGTTTGCAACACTAGTTTGCAATGCAGTGGTGTTTTAATTATATCTCTTGAATACAAGTCGGGTCAGGCTGAAATTTAGACAGAAAATCAATGACATAATCATTATCCTCCACAAAAAATTTCATAAAAACCCACATCACTGTTTTTTTTATTTATGATCAAATATGTAAAAGCAACTGCTACAAGAAATGAGTTAGCGGTGAAGTTTGCAGTGCCTGTCACCAGTGCACATTGTCAGTTCACATCGCCAAAAGGAAAAAAACATCCAAAACCACTTTCTCGAGCTTCAAACGGGATGAAAACCCTCATGGAGTACCCTATGGTCCTAAAGTTGTTGTGGATGATGATAAGTCCGAACGTGAGTGCCCGCAACCTATCCAAGCTACAATGCTCCTCCTTAACGAGTTTGCAGCACCAACTCAAATATAGCTTTCACACTTTGAGGAGGTTGTTGGTTGATGGAATGACATAATCCTTGGAGAAATAGTTAAATGTAGGCTTTGAAAACCACAAATCCTCCTTTACACGATCAATCTTATGTGTTAACAGGTACAGTGTTGGTATACTTGTTTATCATTGACACACTTTGTTGGGATATATTTGAGGCATTTTCTTGTACATGGTTGAGGTATGGTCTTGTGAGCTTGGTTATTTTCCTAAATATGTCATTAATTGTATGGTTCTTTCCGTAGTAAACATTCCGAGGAAGATTTGGTGAAGTACATTGCTGGTGCACTTAGTTTGATTTATTGGCATATATTGTAGTGCATTGTGAGAGGAATTTGTTAGTGGTTTTGGTATATGATTGAGTGGTACATGTTTGAGGGATTTTTGGTTGAGGTGCGTTGATGAATTTATTGGTATAGTTTGAGGATGCATAACAATAAGGTTTTGATGTATGGTTAATGTAAGGGTTTCTTATATCACACAAGATCAGTGAAACATATGTATGAACCTAACACATGGTTGTGTTAGATCTACTTGGATATTGGATGAATATTCTTCTCTATCAGATCAACCAGTTTGTGATCAGATATAGAGAGATCATACGGTGACTGAGATTGAGATAGTGACACAGGCATAGTGACAGAGAGAGTGTCGGTGTACTAGCAGAGCTTTGTGACAGTCCACAATTTGCATCAAGTAGAGGCACATACATTTGTGAGTTGCAGTAGGGAAAGATGCGAACATATGTGTGTTGTAGAATAAACGGGTCACGGATCTACAAGAAATTTTTAAAGAAGATTGGGACAGGTTGGGACAATATTTTAGTGATAGTTATTATAGTGACAATGTTGATTCATTAATAGTGACATGATGTCTACATTTGGAATTTTTTCTTCAGGGTGGTTGGACAGGGCAAGGATAGGTGGTTGTTGTCACCTTTTGGTTGTAGTCGAAGAACATAGGGGGTTGTATCCTCCTTCTGGTTAGAGCTCGAGAATTAGGGAGTTGGAGCTTCCCTCAGGTTGTATCCTGAGAATATAGGGGGTTGGATCATCCTTCCAATTGCAGCTGGAAACCAAAGGAATTTGGTGCTTCCAATGAATGTACTTCTTAAATAAATATAATAAAACAAATTATGTGGTTTTCTCCCGCATTAGGTTTCCACATAAAAAAGTTGGTGTACTGTGTTTGTGTATGATTGCTCATTGTTCATGGTTTATTTATTCTGCACTTGTTGAATGATATTGGTAAATTGATCACACATATATATTGTGGTTAAAAAGGATTAAAAATCATTATTACTGATTCACCACCCTCTCAATAATCCAACAATTGGTATCAGAGCAAGTCCTTCAAAAGGAAGTTTAACCACTGGAAGGATATCATGGATTACTCTAAGATTGGGATACCACAATCTGATGGGGAATATTATTCCTTCTTGAGCAGAAGAATGAAGACAAACATACATGCACTAGGATTTGATGTTTGGTGATCAGTAGTAGATGAATACAAAGCACCAACCATTCCTCCAACAGATAAAGATGGAAAGAAACTTGAAGAAAATAATTCAAGAACCACAAGTGCACTCTTGAATGGTTTGACTAAATCAATATACACCAAAGTTATGCATTGTTATTCCGCAAAATACATTTGGGTCAAAATGAAGAATATATATGAAGGAGATGAGAAAGTCAAGGAAGCTAAACTTCAAATTTTCAGAGCAAAGTTCGAACAATTGGAGATGAATGAAGATGAAGAGATAACGACCCCTTTCTACAAGTTGATGAAGTAGTAAATAGTATCAAAGGTATGGGAGACAAGGTAAATTAATAGGTCGTTGTAAAAAAAGTATTGAGATCCCTACCAATGAGATTTGATTCAAATATTTCAGCACTAGAAGAGAGAGAGGATCTAGCTACACTGACCATGGATGAGTTGCATGGGACACTCACAGCTCATGAGATGAGAACATAGCAAGACAACCCGGTTACAAAGGAAGCAACATTCAAAGTATATAATAATACAAATAAAAAGGACAAGAAAAAGATGAAGTGAGATAGTATTGGTAGCAATATCTCAGAAGACGATGAAGAAGTGGCCAATTTCGTCAAAAGGATGAAAAAGGGAAACAAAAAATATAAAGGTAACTTTTTGTTGATTTGCTTTAATTGTGATGGTATTGTTCATTTTGATAATAAATGTTCCCATAAGAAAAAGAAAAGAAATGAATAAGATGACTCTAAGAGGAAACAAATATACAAAGGAAAAAGAACCAAAAAGAATTTTTTCAAGAAAAGCCTTTGCACCAAAGAAGACAATTCCTGATACGATGAAGATGAAGTCAATAATAGTGATACAAAAAGGGTATAATCCATGGTAGTAGAAGACTTCGATGAAGAAGGCACTGAAGAAGAATATGAAGAGGTAGAAGTTGATTACAACGAATAATTGTTGAGTGCCATAGAAGTTATAAAAAAGGAAAATAAGAAAAACAAGTCACTACAGGAAGAACTCAAAAGAAAAGAGGGAACTCAAAATTCCAACTCTAAAGAACTAGAGCACATGATCACTAAAATAAAAATCCAAATAGAATAAGATACAAGAATTGAGGAAGCACTCAAATAATAGTTAGAAGAAAGAGACATGATCATTGGAAGTTTGGAAGCAAAGATTGTTATATTGAGAAAAGACCTTCAGAAGAAAAAAATGAAAAAAAACCCTAAAGTTTTGGATGAGATTATTAGCAGTCAAAGGCCACATCATGAAAAGTATGGACTAGGATACAACCACACATAAAAGGGATCAAGCTCCAAAACAACAGATCAGGAAACAAAGTAAAGAATCCATGTAGAGAAAGTCAGAGGATCTAGTGAGAAGAAAGAAGACAAGAAGTTTCAAAAGGAATATCATAGATATACTCCACCTCCAAGAAGATTCAGAGTTCAGAATCAGCAACTACCAAAATAAAAAAGATCTCAAGAAGAATAAGGATTCATAAAAGCATCATCGTTCAAAAGATATACAAATCCCAAGTATCAGACAATTTTTATTGTATTATGTTATTCATGTAATAATTTTGGGAACAAGGATGTGAATTGTAGAGCCAACAAAAGAAACATAAACAACTATGAAGGCTATGCAAGAAATGTTTTTCCAAGAAGGTCTAATGAAATGTAGAGCAAAATCTACAACATGTTTGAATCCTTGAGTACCAAAGTGGAATGCTACAAGTGCAACAACTTTATACACATGACCAAAGATTGTAGAATGACAGTTCCTCCAAGAGAATCACAACAAAATAACAACAATCACACACAGGAATCAGAAACATTATGGGTAATAAAGAAGAATCAATACAACAATGAAGAATGTGCACTTGCTCTACAATCTCAACACAAGAAACGTGGATGGTATGTTGACAGTGGTTGTTCAAAGCACATGGCAGGTGATAAGGACATGTTTATAACTTTGAAAAAGGAAAGATATGGATCCATCTCCTTTGGAAACAAAAATTCATATCGAATCATTGGAAGAGGCACAGTCAAGATTGGAAGTAATGATGCCAAGAAAGAAAATGTTCTACTAGTAGAAGATATGAAACACAATCTTCTGAGCATAAGTCAAATGTGTTACCAAGGTCACAAACTTGTATTTGATTCACATAAATGTGAGATAAGAAAATAAGATTCAGGCAGAGTGGTGGAGAAATCCTTGAGAACTCCAAGAAACATATACATACTAAGTGAAATTGGAAAGGAAAAGTGTTGTTTAGGAAAGGAATATGAAGTTTGGTTATGGCACAGACTAATGGGTCACATAAATTTTAATAATTTTTTCAAGGTCAACAAAAAGGAAGTAGTCAGAGAAATGCCTCTGATCATGAAGCCAACAAATACATTATGCAAACACTGTCAACAAGGAAATAAAACCAATATCAAGTTTAAATCAAAGGAATACTCCACAACAAGACCACTGTAAATTGTGCATATTGATCTAGTTGGACCAACTAAAACAAAGGGTTTAAAGGTGAGAAATACTTTATGCTATTAGTTGATTAATATACAAGAATGATTGTAGTTTTTTTTCTCTGGAAGAAGTCAAAGTCATTTGAGAATTTCAAACTGAACAAGAAGATGGTTGAAAATGAAATAGATTCGAAAATCAAATGTTTGAGATCAAACAATGGAGGAGAGTTTACCTCAAAGGAATTTATGGACTTCTACAGTAAGCATGGGATAAAGACATAATTCTTCATTTCCAGGACACCACAACAAAATGGGGTTGTCAAAAGGAAGAACATGACAGTACATGAAATGGCCCAAACTATGTTAATGTATTCCAAGTTGACAGATGTCTTTTGGGTATAGGCAGTGCATACAACAGTCCACATTCAAAATAGAGGAATGCTTAGAAACAACAGTGATAAAAACCCTTATGAGCTATGGAAAGGAAGACGAACAAATGTGAAACATTTCATAGTTTTTGGAAGAAAATGCTACATTAAAAGAGAAGATGGAAAAATAAGAAAGTTTGAATCTCATGTTCACAAAGGTATACATGTTGGGTACTCAAGCACAAGGAAATCATACAAATATTTCAATCTAAGACTCAAAAAAATTGTGGAAAGCATAAATGTGATGTTTGATGAAACAAGTGGACGCGGGATAAAAGAAGAAGGAAAGGATTCAATGGAACATGTTCAAGAAGAAGAAGTAGCAGAAGAGGAAGATGAAGAAGGGTAATCAGAAGAAGAAGAGAAATAACATAAATTTCTTCAAGTTCCTCCAATGACACCTATCATACTAATACAAAAGAATCATCCAGCAGGTCAAATTATTCGAAACAAAGATGCAAGAGTTGAAACTAGAAAAAGTATTTGTTCACCAGAATAGTTGCACCTGACACTACTCTCAACAATTGAGCCAGGCATTTTTAAAGAAACTAGCAAGGACGAATTTTGGATCAAATCCATGGATGAAGAGTTAGATCAGAAAGAGAATAATGAAACTTGGGAATGGGTTCCAAGTCCAGGGAACAAGAATGTGATTAGTACAAAGTGGGTCTTGAGAAACAAATTGAACGAAGATGGATACGTTACCAGGAACAAAGCAATATTGGTATGTAAAGGATACACTCAAGTTGAAGGTATGGACTTTAAAGAGATGTTTTACCCAGTTTCCACAATGGAAGCAATAAGAGTGATCCTCATTTATGAATGCTCCAAGAATATTAAGTTGTATCATATGGATGTAAAAAAATGGGATCTAGAGGAAGAAGTCTACATTGAGCAACCAAAAGGATTTCAGTTGTCAAAGAATGAAAGTTATGTTTGTAGGTTGAAGAAGTCCTTGTATGGTCTCAAACAGGCCCCCAAAGCATGGTATTCTAGACTGGACAGATACTTACAACATAAAGGGTTCAGGAAAGGGAATGCAAACAACAACCTCTACATCAAGGTAAATCATGATAGTATTTTGTTAATTGAAGTTTATGTTGATGATATTATCTTTGGAAGTGATGATGATGGGATGAGCCAGAAATGTGCAAAGGATATGCAGAATGAGTTTGAAATGTCATTACTTGGAGAATTATATTTATTTCTGGGTATTCAGATATGTCAAAGAAACCATGACATTTTTATATCTCAAACTAAGTATATCAGAGAAATGCTAAAGAGGTTTGGAATGGAAGATTGCAAACCAATCAATACTCCTATGAAAACCAGTTGTAAGTTAAGTAAAGATGATGATTCAAAGGCTACAGATCAGAGCCAGTACATGTCAATGATTGGTAGCTTACTTTATGTGACAACATCCATACCAGATGTAATGCAGGTTGTTGAACAGGTGGCACGATTTTAGGCAGCACCAAATGAATCACATGTTTTGGAAGTAAAGTGGATATTCATATATCTCAAGGGTACATAGGGGTTTGGATTATGGTATCCAAAAAGGAAGGATATATCACTTATTGCCTACATAGATGCAGATTGGGCAAGTTGCATTGATGATCAAAGAAGTACAAGTGGAGAAAATTTCCACCTGGGTGAGTGTTTGGTATCTTGGATAAGAAAGAAACAGTCATCAATATCATTGTCTACAGCTGAAGTAGAGTATATTGCAGCAACAACATTTTGTACACAGGTTCTATGTATGAAAAAAACATTGAAAGATATACAGGTTGAGTATGATGATCCCATTCCAATATTTTGTGATAACAAAAGTGCCATCAGTATCTCAAAGAATCCGATGATGCACTCCAAGATGAAACACATTCCAATCATGTTTCATTTCCTACAGGAATAGGTTGGAGAGAAGAACATTAGAGTTGAATATGTTGGTGTTGGTTGTGGAGCCTGATTATCTTCCTGATTTATAAGTTTGTCTCAGACGTTCTTGGATCCCATTTTTTGACGGGGGGTTGTGGGGGGGATTTTCCCATTTCATAATCAATCTAGATCGTTCATTATAAGGTCACAGATATGACGGTAGAAGTTATGTTAGTGACTTTTTCCCTAGAAGGAAACCCTCTTTTATGTATGAGGGAATTGTATTATGATTGGGAGTGATAACAAATATTGTATTCTGAGAGAGGATATTGTGAGAAAAAGAAGAGGAAGTTACAATGAGTGTGTTGAAGGTTGTATCCCTTCATTTGTTGGATAATAATAAAGGAAGGACCTGACAATTTCTCTGGTGGATGTAGCCCACACTAGGTGAACCACGTATATATGTGTCTCTATTTTATTATGTATCTTATGTGTTTTGTTTCCACATTTGTTTTATTTTATTGCTCCACGATCATGTTTTTCTAATAGATGGGACCAAAGAACAGATTGCATATATCTTTACAAAACCGCTTCCAAGGGAAGATTTTGAGTATCTTTGTCGAAAACACAGAGTAGTTTCTACCCCACAATGAATTTTGAATGTTTTTCTTATATGTCATAGATTTACACGAGGAAGCACCATGAAGAGGATAGTTCAGATAGGGGGAGAAACCCAAAGGAGATTTCAGTCAAGGGGAGCAACACGTCCTTCTCCAAAATTAATTTGTATTATTTATAAAATCTTTGATAGCATTTGGTACTTACCATTTGAAATATTTTCATTGCTCCTTATAGAACATGTTGAATAGCTTATACAAGTAATTTGAGATTGTCCCTGTCTTAGTTCCCGACTTTTTCTTCCAACCACTTTCTTTTTAATTTACTGCCCTATCTAAACAACTTATCATTATTCTAGTATATCTTATGATCCCAAGTACATAACTTATTATGTTTGATAGCTAGTTTGTCCTTCTTTTTCATGACCTTTTTACTCTAGTTTTTCAACACAAGATTCTCATGTCTGAGGTTCTTGATCAATCTCTTAAAATTATTCAAAATTTTCTGAAGCTTCTCTATCTTCTTGTCCCCTTTGTTACTTAGTTATGTTGTTATGATTGGTTCCTATAATGACACCTCCTTGTTATGTTCATCCTTTTCTGGCTCAGAATATTCACTATTTGAATATGGTAAGTTTAAGATATTTTTACCCTGACTTGGTTGAGATGAAACCATAAGTCATGTTGTAGTCATTTCAAGTGCATCATGTACATTTTCTTCAATTGGCATGGAACTTTTAGGTTCTGCATCTCCCAAATACAAGTATTGACTAGGTTCTTCAGGTTCAAGAATGCTCTTCTCTGTATTCTTTGATCTCTTATTCTTCTTCTTCTGCTTGTCTAGAACAAGATTAGGAAGCTTTTTCTCTCTTTGTATTTCCTCATTCTCTGGAAAGGATCCCTCTGAATCATATTCTATGGTGAGGATTGTATTCTTTAAATAAGGGTCTACAATTGATTTTACATTTAGCCTTAGTTTATTGGTCAAACGAGTGTGTGGTCATCTAGATACATGCTCCTCTAGTGTTTTGTGTTTAACTTTATAAGAAGATTCCCTAGATCCGTTTTTAATTGTTGTGCCACTAGAAGGTTTTTCAACAACTGGATATGCAGTTAGTGAATCAATAGTAGTTGTCTTTCTCTTTTTCCTATCATAAACCCTTTTAACCTCGGGAGATCAACTTTTCTACTCTAGAATAGATTATGTTGCATATTTTGATGTGTTCCTTTCTTCAAAAGTAATCTTTCTTTCAACACTCCTAGTCATCCTTGTAAATGTGTTTATATTATGTTCTACAAAGGAAGACCCAATAACCATACCTTTAGGGTTTTTGAGAATTTTAATCCTTTCAAAGGGGGTCTATTCTTTTGTTTCCCGAGGCTCACGAATTTATTCTTTAAAACCAACCAAGAAATGTTTCCAAGTCTTTTGTGTTTTTTTCAACTCCTCCATGATTAATAAGTTGATTAAACCTTGGTGGATAACACTATGTTTGGTGTTTTTAGGATGATCTTGAAATCTAGCTAACATTTTTGTTAAGCTCTTTAACAATAAAAATGGAAGAGTCATTCTCCTTTCTCCTATGAAATGAAATAAAAACCTCATGTGATACATCAAGGTAATGGTATATCTACCTTCATAGGTGATGTACCTCTAAACCATCTTCAACAATTCACCCCATTCATCCTTGATCCATCTCCTTGGAACACCTTTTCTCTAGTCATGGTTTTGATGTTCTAGCTTTAAGAACTAATTGATTTCTGCAATTGTAATGTTTGGTTCTTAAATCATTTTTCTCCATCCATAGGTAGTTTAGAAGCAACTGCAATGGATGCTTTTGAAACTTGTAGAGTCAAATATCCAAATTCGACCTTATTGCCATCAAATCTTTCTGCAAACACTCTGGTGACCTTCATATTGGATCCTCAAAGCTTCTCATATAGAGAGAACCAAAAAGCTCATTTGAATTGGTAAACAAACTTAGAATAGACTTCTAGCAGCTCGACACCTTCTCGTTCCACACATACAACGTTTCCTCATTTACCCTTTTCCTACAAGCTGAAATTTTTTTCGTGTTATGCTGACAATTAGAATGAATAGGGTTACAATTCATGTGGGGAAAAACATCGAGGATTCATTATTTTAAAATAACACAGTCAACATGTAGCAAGATCACGTTAGGAATGTGCATTCATTTCAATGACTAGGTGGCGAGCTAACGAACTTGGGAAATGTAATGAAAACCAATTATGATTTGATAAGGCACATAACTACCAGATTTGGGATGTACAAATATATGTTAACCTTGTAATCAAATCATTGAATAAGGTTTGCATGACTTACTTCCGGTAGCAACAATTCACTACTGGATGCTCAAAACATCAACAAAGGTAATGATACTTGAACCTGCAATTCTGTTGTTGGGGACCCAAGATTTTCAAAGAACATACTGGGTTTTTAACCTGACTGTGACTCATGGAAAACACTTTTTAAGACTCATTACAGACTTGTGTACTATTGAAAATAGACTAGAACATACCAAAAAACATATTGACCCAATAAACTTTGGAAAAGGTAAGAATTTTTTTATCAATGCAAATTAGGTGCTAGTAGGGTCTTTTTCCTCTTCCCCCTATTTCCTCTATTATTTCCTTTGTTTCCCCTGTTAAAGATCTCATATATTTCCATTTCATAAAGTCAATAATTTTTTTGTAGTAATATACATGTAGTAAACAAACATACTTGCTAAATTTGTTGATTCTGATTAGCAAAACCCAAACGGTAGCATAGTATACCAAGCATGCAAAAAATGGGAAATGAAAAAGGAATTATTAATGGATTATGGAAGGAAAACCCATGCATAGTCATCATAAATATTTTAACCTCTTATTTTCATTTAAAATTATTTAGAAGACTTCATCATGAGAGTCATGTTTGGCATACTCATGTCAATTTAAACATATTTCAAAATAATCCCATGTCAAACCTTATATCATAATTTAAAAGAAAAAAACAATCACTTTTTAACGGGTGGTTATAACTGGTGAGTCTTATCACTCATTTTATCATCACTAAATATCATTTGACTCATACCCAAGACACATGTAGTCGAAATATTCTCATGGTGGGTTTAAAACCCAATGTGTTTCATTACAGGAGACTGTACATCCATATGTTTCAATATTGTAAATACCAAAACAAACTATGCATATTTTGTAGAGTAACAAGTATCAAAAATAATAATATGAGAGAGTGAAAACGTAAATTAAGAATAATAACTACATGAGCTCTTTTGAAACGGTTCTTTCTAACTCGAATTTATAGGTCAGCAACACACACCAACCCAGAATGATACCATATTCATTCAACTCACAGAGTAAAGTCCATTTTTTGAGCTAAGAGGGAAATAAGGGAAAGAGATTAAACATATTAAGAAACTAGCTGATAGAGCCTTGTAAATTTATTTATCAACAAAATTAAGCTACATTAATGCTTAAAGAAACACATGGATACTTACCTCATCCAGAAATTTGCTCTTATATAGTTTCCAAGCCTAAATCGGTTGCGCAACCACCAGGTGACAATCATCTAAATCTAAACGTGGCAACAAAGTCCTCTACCACAATCTTCAAATGGTCGAATGAACAAATAAAGTAACCTTAATGAATTTCAAGGGTGATAGAACATAAGTTCAGTGGAATTAATGCCCCACTCAAATCCAAATTAATGCATGGCATTACATAGTTTCCAACTCATCATCCATACGCTTCCATCCTCAACGTTAACCAAAGTCACATATGTGTTTCACACTTTTTATTATGTTGAAACCAAACAATTGCCAACCAAAAATCAAATATGTGTTGTGCCATAAAAAACCATCGCCATCAAAATGATACTATATAACTTTCATCTTGATAGGTGAGGTGCACAAATAGACTTTATACCAAACCATATGAGCCATATAACCTTGATACATCGCCAAAATTCATCATTTGGTATGCTTGACATATTATAACATGTTTTATAATATTTATTTAATGAATATCCTTACAAACCTTAATGACATTGAGAGATATGAGGCATATAAACCATCCTTATCAAAATTAAACCATCAAATTAATCAATCATGTGTGCCAAAAACAAGCATTATCCCTCATATATCACCTTTTATGCCAAGTATTCCCCTTTTGCGCCATAACAAATATCATTGCTTTGGTACATAGATAATATTCTTCTAATAATGCAATTTCGATGGTATTTTAATGAACCAAACCTCTTTGATACGATGCACATGTAAGAATCTCAAACTGAAATCATATCCATGATAGAATAATAACCCATCAAATATTATAATAAAAGTATATGCCATACAAAAGTGCAATAAATCAATCAACTACAATGCTTTTACTAGGGGACCTCACTTATTTTTTTTTTTTTTTTTAATTTCACATGGTAATATAAAATTCATAACATTTTGTGAGATCTATAAATAGGTGTAAGAAATATGAGTCAACAATCGAGAATAACATTCAAGGAGATCACTTTTTAGTAACTGGATAGTACGACTAAGGGCACGATTCAGGATCCTTAGTTAGTGCATTGAGATATTGGGTTGAATATTATTGTTGGACCCTACACATATATCAAATAGCTATAGCACCTGACACTCCCTTGTTTTTAGGACCCAGTAACTTTTTCCCATGGTTCCAAAGAAAGATCCAAAAATTACTTCACCAATTAAACCTCTAGAAATATCCTCCATGCCTCATGAAGAAAATGAGGAGAAACAAAACCAGTTATCCAAATTGGATAGTCGAATCAACTAATTAAAGGATAGGTTAGTGAAACGGGTGGATTTGATGAATACTCAAACATAAATGGAAAGGAATATGGATGAAAATAAGGAACAAATGAACATAAAGATGGAACAATTGGAACAAAAAATGAATGAAAATTTGGAACAAAAAATGAATGAAAATTTGGAACAAAAAATGAATGAAATTTGGAACAAATGGAACATAATATTATAGAAGCCTTAAATGGGAGGTTTCCTAAAATTGATAAGGTGTCTGAAGGGACTCGTGAAAATAAATGTAGTATTTAGGTTGAACAACTTTCCAATAATAAAAATATTCCAAGGGGATTTAACTTCAATAGTGGAGTTACTTATGGATGGTATCCAAAAGTAGTGGACCTTCCCAAGGTTAAATTAAGGAATTTTGATGGAATAGAAGTCTTTACTTGGGTGAACCAAATAGAGAAATATTTTGAATTGCATAATATTATGGATGATAAGAAAATGATTCACATAGCAACTTTGAACTTTGAAATAAAATCATATCAGTGGTATCAATGGATAGTTAAACAGAAGCCCCATTTTTATCGTTATACTTAGGGTTTATTTACAAGAGACTTAGACTTAGAAGCACAATATGGGAAAGTTTGGGAATAAGACTACTTCATTCAATTTACAAGAATCAATCACTTAGGTGATATTGAAGATTGTAATTCAAAATTTCAGGTATTGGCCACAAGGGTGGATAACACAAGTGATGAACATTTGTTGGAAGCTTACATGGGTGGATTAAAAGAAGACATTAAATATGAGTTTTTCCCTTAAACATCCTGAAAATATTATGGAAGCTATGCAATTTTTTTTTATCACATTCAAGCCAAGAATAAAACTACACACAAGTCTACAATTGGAGCATACACAAGAAGCATAGATCATTTTGGGGGTTCATAATACAATTGTACCTCAATCTACTCGAATATCATAGTCAAAGGGAATGGACGTAAGAAGAGAAAAAGGATTGTTCTTTGGTCAAAATGGCATAAACGTCAAGAAACAAAATTGCTCACCTTGGAAAATAACTATGAAGAGGAAGTGGAGGCATCTACACAAAGAAATGAGGAATAACTTGTCAACTTAAAATAATAGGAAATATAGGTAGAAATCGTGTACAACATTGATTCAAGTAGATGAGAAATATCTGTTCATGGATTGACAAGTTTTTCAGCATCTCAAACCTTGAATGTTGTAGGTTACATTCACAAGAAAAGGTTATAGTGCTCATTGAGTTGGGTAGTAGCCATAACTTCATTGATAAAATATTAGCATGGTGCCTCATTTTTTTTGTATATCCAATGACAAATTTTCAACTTTTGGTTTCTAATGGAGGGAGTATTGATTGTGTGGTAAAATTCCACAACATAAACTAAGTATGGAAGAATATAATTTGGAAATCACAATGTATGACATTTCCATTGGAGGTGTAGATATTGTTCTATGGATTCAATAGTTGAGAACATTAGGTAGAATTTCTACAAACTATAATGAATTATTAATGAGATTTGAATTGGAAGGAATTCAATATGAACTCAAAGGGTTAAAATCTAAACCTTCTCATGTCATCAACTCTCATATAATGGAAAATATCATAAAAAGGGTAGCAAGGGAGTTGTGGTTAAAATTTATTCTATGGAAGTTAAGCAAGAAGATGGAAATATTCCAAAGGAATTAAGATGCACTTTGGAAAAGCACTATAGGGTCTTCCAAGAAATTACTAAATGTATACCTCAATCTAGAGATCATGGAAATAAGAACTAATACCAGGAAGTACTGTTGGAAGATTGGTTGTTGTCATTGATGTCAACCCAAGTCATGGGTTTTGGACCACAAGATTGATGAAGTTATTTGGACATGAAGGAAAATGCACATGCAGATACAACACCCAT
>JZKD02S0451788.1:36460-49941 GCA_000966675.3 Picea glauca
TCTTATACTATTGTTCATTGCTCATTGGATATAATTGAATGGTTTAAGTATAAGTTGGAAAAGGTTTTTAAATTGTACTTGATACTGATTCACCCCCCTCTCAGTATCAACAAGTATTGCTCCTAATAAAAGGCCTTATAGATACTCTCATCCACAAAAGGGGGAGATTGATAAAACTATATAACATATGTTGGATTTGGGTATTATTTAAGCAAGTAGGATTTCATTTTCAACTCCAATAGTGATGGTGAGAAGAAAAGATAATTCTTGGAGGATGTGTCTTGATTATAGATATCTAAACAAAATCACCTTAAAGGATAAATTCCTTATTCCAAATATTGATGAGCTATTAGATTAGCTTCATGGAGTGGTTTATTTTACAAAGCTAGATCTTAAATCAGGATACCACTAGATTGGATTAAGAAAATAGGACATTCGCAAAAAAAAAATTAGAATTCATGATGGGAACTATGAGTTATTGTCCATTCCTTTTGGGTTGACTAATGCTCCTTAGACTCTTCAAATCCTTATGAAAAAAAAATTGACCCCATATTAGAAAGTGTGTGTTGGTTTTCTTTGATTATATACTTATCTGTAACAAATCATGGAAATACCACATTAAACATGTGGATCAAGTCTTGCAAATTCTTGAGAATAATCAATTGTATGTATAAAGATCCAAATCTTATTTTGGGAAACAATAAGTAGAATATTTGGGTCATATTGTTTCAAGGGAAGGGTTTAAGTTGGACCCTCAAAAGATCCAAGCTATCACAAAATGACCTACTCCTAAGAACATCAAGAGTATTTGAGGATTTTTGGGTCTAATGGGGTATTATTGGAAATCTGTTAATAAATATGTATGCATTGCAATCCTACTCACATCTCTCTTAAAGAAAAATTAATTTGTATGGAATGAAGAGGCCACCTTGGAATTTTGACTCTTAAAAGATGCCATGTCTTCTACACTAGTATTGGCAACACCTAATTTTGGAGAAACATTCATAGTCAAATGTGATGCATCTGGACAAGGAATTGGAGTATTATTGACGTAAGAAGGGACACCATTGGCGTTTGAAAGTAAACAATTAAATGGAAAATACTTGGTGAAATCTACATATGAAAAAAATGGCAACAATTTTACATGCAATAAAAAAATGGCAACAATATCTCATTGGGAGGCATTTTAAAGTCAAGATAGACCATGATATCCTAAAGTACTTTTTGGAGAAAATATTTTAATCAAAAGAGCAACAAAAATGGGTAGAAAAAATGTACGGGTTTGAATTTGAAATGATCTACAAAAGGGGAAGGAAAATGTGGTCGTAGATGCCCTTTTGAGAATAGAAGAAGCCTCAAGTTATTGTTCCATTAGATCTTCCATTCCGGTGTGGTTAGAAGAAGCTTGCCATGAATGGAAAAATGAAAATAGTAAGAGATATAAAATAAAATGTATTAAGTAAGGGATTAACTCTATGGAACATTGTGAATGGAAGAGAGATATTATCTAGTACAAGGGTATAATATTTTTATGCCCTCAATCAAAGTTGAATAAAAAAATATTAAGGGAGTCTCATGACTCCCCAATGTCAGGACATTCATTGTTCCTTAAAACATATCAAAGGATAAAAAAGGATTTTTTTTTAAGGAATGAAGAAATACGTTCAAAAATCTGTAAGAGAATGTTAGTTTTTCCAAAGAAATAAAGGAGAAATAGTAAAAAAATCCAGTTTGAATTCAACCTTTACACATACCTAATCAAACATGGGGAGAGATATCAGTGTATTTCATCACATATTTACTAAAATTAGAAGGTAAGTATGTCATTATTATGGTCGTGGATAGACTCACAAAATATGCACTTTTTTGGACTCCAAAGTACATATACAACAAGACAAGTGGTAGAAGTGTTCATGAAGGAAATGCATAGACTTCATGGAATTCCTAAAGTAATAGTAAGTGACAAATATCTAGAATTCATACAAAAATTTTGGAAATAATTATGGAAGATTAGTGGAACAACAATAGCTATGATCTCAACATATCATCCACAAATATATGGTCAAATGGAAATAGTTAACACATGTATAGAGGGTTATTTACATTGTTATTCTTCCGACGAACAATCTCAATGGGTGAAGTGGTGTCCTTTAGAAGGATGCAGTATAATACCACCTATCAAACATCTACTAAGAATCTCATATCTTTTGCAAGAACATTCCAAAGTGGAGGCAATAAAGTCATATATGGAAAAGACTAAAGAAACATTGACAATTCTTAAGGAAATCCTTCAAATGGAACAAAACGGGATGAAGCAACAAGTAGATCAACATTGAATTGAAAGATAATTAGAGGAGGGTGATTGGGTATTTTTTAGGCTGAAACCTTATAAGCAATCTACTCTAAAATAGTCTCAAATAGAAGAAGAATATGAAATTAAAATCCAAAATTTTATGGACCTTACAATGTTATTCGCAAGATTGAACAAGTGGTGTATGAGTTAGATTTACCTTCTTCTCGCATTCATAAGGTTTTTCATGTATCTTTCCTAAAAAATATTTTGGGACAAACTATGTCTGTGCAAACAAAAATTCTAGAATTAGATGAAGAGGGAAGTTGATTCTTGAGATGGAAAAATTTATATATAGGCATTCTATATCCCTGCAAAATAGAACCATTATGGACTACTTAATCAAGTGGAATAATATGCCTCCAGAATAAGCTACATGGGAAAATGAGTAGTTCATGAGAAAATACCCTCAATTACAAGCTTTGAGGGAAAAGTTTGTTTTTAAAAGAGAGGGGCTATGTTAAGGCCCCTAAGGCCCTATTTTAAGTCCATAACATTCATTTATTATGATTTTATTAGTTAGGATTAGGTCGGTTTAGTGGTAAGTTACATTAATTGAAAATATTTTAAGTAACTATGTTGTTTTACTTCCTTTATTTTATAATTAATGGAACAACATGAAACCTTTAATTATACATATATTTTTTCATGGAGTATAAAAGTCACAGGAAATAAAGTATGGAGCAGATCCAATAGAAGATATCTTGAGAGAAATCACAAGGAATGGATTTGAAAGACTGCATATTTTTTTATGAAGTAGTCGTTGCTATGGCACTCTTTTATATTTTGAAAATCATGTATATTATACAACAAATAAAGATATACTCATTAAATTTTATTTATATGTTTGTAGATGGAACATGGAGATGCACAATGCTAAACTCAAACCAATCAACAAAACATTCCAAATAACAAAAGTATAATACACTATGCAATTGATGAATATATGAGGCATGCAATCAACTCTAGCAACAGAAATGTTTCGAGTGATGAATGACGATCATTGAAATTGAATGTTACAAGTTGTATATTTTGGAATGTCTTGTAAAAAATAGACAGGTTTAATGTGGACATATTGTCCCAAATGGATGATGACATGTCACCAATAACTATAATAATTATTTATTGACATTTTGAATATCTTGGACCTTTATGTTGTCCCATTTTGTATAATGGAGGGTCTCTGAATCTTGCATAATAAAATTAATTTCATATTCTAATGAATTGTATTGTTAGAAAATGTTACATTACTGATTAAATATACATATGATTTACATTTTTACAATGAACATAGGTGTAATTGGTTGGTATATTTATTTAAATTATACAACACATTAATGCAATGATTATATCGAAACACAATAATTAAAACAAAATCAATATTGTTATAAAAAAAATATTTGATTTTCTAATGATTAATTAACATTTAAAAAAAAACAAGAACCTACATTTGTATACTAACAATGTGGAAAAAATTAACACTACACCATATTGTTATGTTGTATTCATTTGAACTGAATGGTGGCAATGATTCATATATATTTAGACATCGATGTGGTTTATACATATTTATGCATCGGTGCAAGAAAATTGTAGTGAAATGACCAAAGCTCTTAATGACAACAAACACACCACTTTTATCGATGATAGATGTTAATGCACAATTTGTACTTGTCCAATCCCAACATAAGTAGATCAAATTTGTGTAACTATAGGATAACCCACCATTGTCTCCTTAGTAGTAAATCCCCACGTTTTAGGTATGGGAGAGGTCTAACCTAGGGGAGGCATCCCCGCTAACCTCAAGGGATTTGTGATTAAGGATATGGTCAAGCCCAGAGCACCCTCTCACAAGTTACCTAATCCCAAGGGTCCATGTCTGTGAAATTGAGGAAAAAGGAAGAGCATTTGTGTACCTTCCTGAAACAAGAACAATACATCATATATATAGCAATTTACAAGTACCAAAATGATAGTAAAACCTCAATAGACAATAGACAACACAAATATATGATGGCTGAAGTAAAATTGCAGAAAAACAATAGTTTATAACAACAATGAAGTTTTGTAATAGCCATAATAAATATTGCTCAGAATTGCAAGGAAAGACAACATAAATTTAGCATTTATCCAATAGATTAAGTGGCACTTATCAAAAGTAATTTATGAGTGAGATAGCTATGAGTTAGAGTGGATTATGCAGAAAATTACAACAATTAGTATAGTTGTAGTAAAGATTTGCAATGACATCAAGTTAGTTAGTGAATTAGACTAAACTAGGGTTAAGAGAAGTTAGTAAAAGATTTAGAGAGTAGAGTTTGAGAGTTAATTTGATCAATTCCTTCACAAGAGATCAAATAGACAAGTGCATTTTGGGATATGGAGTCATTTACAACAGCAGAAAATACTTGGATAAATAATGATAATAATGTTCTACGGGTGATGAGATGAGGTTGAGGAGCTAGTACTTTAGGGCCTCAAACTTCTAGTCTCAAAAGATGAATTTTCTAGAGATCAAGCTCTTTTGGGATCTATCGAATTTTTCTTCTTCCTTAGACTCTTGAAATATATAGAAACAAGTTTCTATAACAATACTTCTAAAGTGCTAGCACTTTAGGGATTTAGAATCCTACCCTAGGCAAGATTCTATGGACAATTTACTAAGTGGAATGAACTAGAAAGAGGAAGAAAAATCTTATGGTCCTCTCCTATGGTCAAAGCAAGAAATTTCATAATCTTTAACACGAACAAGTAAAATTTACCATTAACATTCAAAGCATGAAATGAAAATTTCATATTTTACTTACTTTACCAAGAATAATCAAGCATAAAACCCTAGTTTGCAAAAAATTCCACCATAAATGAGCCAAGAAGCATCCAAACTTGCTCTCCAAGAGGTGTGCATGACTAAAAGAGCGAATGTTTCCCTAAAAGGGATAAAATTTCAGTCCTATCCTCTTGTGTGAGGAAGAGTTATGATGAAAAATGAAAGTGAAGGGCCTTTATTTATACAAGGCCTTGCACAATAATTTTTCCATAATAAAAGAGAGGGGTCGACCCCTTTAATTTCCCATTAAAATTCATTTTTTACAAAATTTAATTTATTTAGCACAAAATAAAACCCTAAAGGGTGACGTCATCCCTTTCTAGGGTGACGTTGTCTCCCAAGTGGGACATTAGGCTAAAAAAGGTGCAACATTCTACCTCTAAGGCCATACTTCATGTGCCAAGTGTCCAAATCAAGTCTTCCTCCATCGAAGAATCACCTCCACCAATCCCTAATGACGTCGTGGGATAGTAGGGTGACATCCAAGCCTCCAAAGGATAGTGTCCAAGTGGAAGGATGTAGGAGCTTGTCCACTAGTCATATCAGAGTGCCTCCAATGGAAATTCTCTCCTTCTTCAATGTTCAAATGGTGATCACAGTCTTGTCCCAAACATGGGGTTTATGCATCCATCCTTGGGCTCCAAATCCCCCATGAATGTTCGAACAAATTCATATCCTCATGTTACTTGTTCACCAAGAAAGGTCCTGTAAAGACAATCACATGCACCCTCCAAGGGTCCATAAGTCACAAGAATCATTCCAAGTAAGCCACATATAATAATGGAACCACCCAAACATGTGCATCAAAACCCATTTTAAAACTAAACAAATGCTCAAAGACCTTATACAATTTTTCAAATTTAGGTGTGGGACAGGTGTTAAGGCATCCTATTGGGTTAGTCAATCCCCAAACCAAAGGGTTTTTCTAAGGGAAACATATCTAAACCATGTGTGAGTATGAGGTGGAGTGGGGTAATAATTCTAGGCATGGGGTTCATGACATGCAAGGGTTCATATAGTCTCATTTATGGGTGCCTTTGTAGAGGGCGTGTTTCCCTTCGTTCGCAATGCAACATTTTTCCAAGCCCCTATTTTCCATTAATTGATTAAAGTCCAAAAAAATTGGGTACTATAAGACATGGAAAGAAGAGAGTACCACAATGTCACTTGAAGCTTAGGTACACCAAGTTCCATATGCATGGATAGAAAGGGACACCACATAAATGCACCTCCTCGACAAGTGGGACATATATATAATGTGAGTTTGTTTTTCCATGTATTTCAATTATTTTAGGAGAAACAATTCATTGTTTTCAAGACCTCTTGGGTGAGAATATAGAAGGTTCATGATTGGATTTTATCTTTTTTCCATCTACATTTCCCTTTAGGCCTTCAGCCCCTTCTTCCCATGAAATGAGGTAAAATCCCTTCTTGGTTCAATGCACCTGAAAACCCAAAATATAAGGAGAAGAACTGGAAGAAGCATGTAAAATGATAAGTATGATCGAGAATGGTATGATGACTCTTCAAGGAACCCCCCAATAGCACCCCATTCCCAAGGGTGACCAACTTACTAGGGAACAATGATACCCACCAAGGTTAAATGAGGAAAAAGATATAATTTCTAAGCAAACGTTATGTAATCAAGAAAGAATTATTTTCAACATATTCAAATGATTCAATTATTAGAGGGATACTTACCATGATACCGTACTTATTACCTCATGAATCAAGACCTATTGTCCTCTGGGGCCAAGCTAGTGTGATGGATGTTTCTTTGCTGCTGGTGATGTATGGTGATGCATTAATGAATAGGAGGGGGAACTGCGGGGCTATGCTAGTCAATATGAGTCTCGACACTCCACGTATGCTATCTGTGTGCCTCGAGACATGATCTCCTTAATTACCCATAGTCTAAGGAGGTAATAATATCATTAATAATATCATTACATTTATCATTATTGTTACAAAAAGTTAAGGTGTGCACATTATTATATGCACTTGTGATTTTCCATTTGAATTATGCATAGATGCTTTCATGATATAAAATATCTCAGGGATTCATAACATATACAATACACACTATTGTGTATCATAAATGTAGTTCACCAGTGTGTATTACTGATATAAATTTCTTGATGCTTCAAATATCTAAAATACACATTGGGCCATTAAAATATGTCAAATGCATAGTGTTGGTATTTTGAGGCACCCATTTGTATTAGTGCATTGTGTACTAGTTAGTTATAAACATAAGTATCATGTTAGTGCACTTTATTGATTTAAGTGCACCATGAAAAAACTTTTGGTGATAATAAAGATTTTTTTTTCTCTGGAAAAAATATAAAGTAAAAAAAAAAAAAAAAAAAACATGAGAACATACTTTAGAGAAAAGAATTAATCTAGACTCTAAAGAAGAATCAAATATAAACTAATGAGAATTTACAACTTAACCCTAACAAAAAAAAATGCAGTACTTTGTTTTTATTTTAAGTGTTGTGCATAACCATATAATGAAAATGAAAAGAGTAGAGAAATTAAAAGTAGAATGAAATAATGATACAAATAGAGTAGATAAATACATGACCAAAATCCTATCTTTTACATAGAAGTTCCACTGAGTTCAATCTACAAGATAACAAACATGTTTCAGTGTCTTGCAAAAATCTAGATTAGAATTGTCCAAAACATATCCCGATGTTTTTAGCAAAGATACAAGAACATATTAGGGATTACAAAGAAATCAAAAATAGGAAAAGTGACTCTTGAATTCAAGGGAATTGATACATTTGCTTTGAAATATTCATTGCCTTTACAAGTTGTTTGCTAGTTAGTGCTCAACAAAATTTAGATAGATAATCTGTAACAAAGAACTGCAAAAAGTGATTAATAAAAAGGAAGGCTCAATGTTAGGTACCAGATATATTATAATAGAAGAAAATAGAAATATTGCAGAGAATAATAGTGGAACAACACAATATATGAAACCACAACACCAAAATAATACCTTTATTGATATAAAACAATGCTCACTTGTCTCTTCGAGGGGGAAACCTCTAGCAGCGTAGCACTCTATTACAATAATTCTCAAGACCAGAATACCCATGCCTCATACTCTTATTTATATTTTCTAAAGAACATTCTATAGGAATATCCTTCTAGAAGTGGGAGATTCTATTAGGTCTTCTTACAGTGACTCGTTTAAATTTATTAAATATTCCTTATTAACTAATGTCATCCTTTATTACATGCAAATATATTATTACACCTATGTGAGGGGTTGGGGAGGTTAGGTCTCTAACATGCCCTCCCCCTTGAAAAATATCCTTGTCCTCAAGGCTTGGGATGAGGAAACTCTTGCAGAATGGTGGTTGGCTCCCAGTGGGCATCTTCTGGAGTTGTATCTTTCCACTGCACTTATTATCACTCCAAGAGTCTTTCCCTAGCTGTAAAGGGAACGAGCTTGGTAACTTAATCAAATGTTTAAATAAGGGTATAAATTGGATCAAGTTGAGTAACTTGCTCATAAACTCACTCACTTAGACACACATGAACGTACTCAGACAAACAAGGCTTTCTACTACACTGTTCAGATATTTTTAAAGGATATGATAGATGGAGAATGCTTGAAATACTAGTAGAATTATACAAACAATAGTTCTATATGAATGACTATCCATCACAAGAAAAGACCTGTAAATATTTGTATACCAATGCAGAGATAAGAATGACAATTATCAATCACTGAATAGACATAGATACATGAATATAATTCATCCACAAGTATAGAATAAGAAGAAAAATGAAAGTTTGAACAACATAATGAAAGAATATTTGTTGGCACAGGGGTAGACCTAGGGTTCAATGCTTCAATAGCGCACCAAAAAAACCCTAACTACCGACCCTTTCAGCAACACCTGCGAAGCAGATGAAGTCTCACCCGAGGTAGAGGCAGGGGGGGTTGCAGTGCTCAAGTGTCTACAACCTAGCTAGGACATAGATCTGTGATCACAATACTTAATAGAGCACTTAGCCAATGATATTCATTAGTCTTTAACCCCTATTCACATTGCAAGTTAAAACCCTAATTATAGAACATCGTCGTATTAACCAATATCTAATACTTTAATTCACTTGTCACATAACATCAAGTCAGATCTAACATTCATTCACATCATAAAGAACTAAGCATCAATCGGATCTATCATACATATAGATTAAGAAAATAAGTACATAAACAACATGAACACCATAGCACAAATCACATCGACACAGGATATGTGTGGTTCACCCCAGTGTGGGGCTACATCCACCAATATTCTTCTCTTCTTATTAGTCTCTTCCAATCTTCTTACATGCACCAAGCCACAACGCCAACTCTATATAGGATAGGAGATCTATTCACACCTCGCCAGATCCTCCTTCGTCGAGTTAGGTTCAAGCATATATCCTCTACATAGTTTGTGCACAAAGCACATACAAAACACTTGCACTTAGCTCTATAAACCTTAACACGTTTGTGCGCAAATCCAACTAGCCATGCACTAAGTCGATCAATGACTAGTAACTACTAGGTCTAATTCTTACATCACCTAGCTACTTATTTATACATTACAAAAGGGGCCTAAAAATGGGTAAGACTCATGGGTCGACATACCATACCTGTTACATAAACCCAAAAATCTCGCAAAAGGGGGCGAAATCCCGCGATCTCCGCTTTGCCCGGGTGCTCCGTCTTCGACCAGCCTGTAGAAGTCCCAAAAATTGTCAAAAACGACCAAGTTTCTCCAAAAATTGGTCGAGGGCCAATAGGCCCCCAACACTCACATGTGACTCATCCCGAGTCACTCTGATCTATGCAATTCTACTTCGAAGGCCTTGAGCTTGGCTCAAGCTACCTCGACTTGCTGCTTCACTAGAGCCTCCTATTCGGTGAACTCCTGAATGAATTTCTCGGTGAGAGTCCCTTCCAAGCGTTGTTCCATCATGGTGACCACTTATTCCAACTATGCACCTTGTCCCTCGATCTCTTAAAAAAGTGTGCAGGCTTTGTCCTACATCGACTGGAGTCTCTGGGTCACTTCCATGACTCTGCTCTGAATGGCATTGACTTGTTGTTGAACTGCATGCACCTCCTGTGACCTTTTCATCTTCTCTACCGCTGAAAGAAAGTTCAACTGTGATTGCTCTGTCGATTCCTGTTGTTTTTCCTTCTGGAGCTATGACTCCAATGTCCTCAGATCCAGGTCTTCTGCAAGGTGCTCATAGTTCTGCGCACTTCAGTTGCTTGTTTGCTTGCATTCTAAAGCCAATTCCTTGATTCTTTAAACTGTTCTTCTGGCAGTTTCTTCCCTCTAATCTCACACTTCCTGTGGAGTGCTCGATACTTCTTGAAGTTCCAGTTCTGCTACTATTGCTTGAAGTTGTTGAATGGATTCAATGAGCTTCCCCACTTGGATCTCAGCTGTCTCTTATTCCATATGTTCCAGGCCCGACATAGAGTAAAGTGCTATATTTAATTCTTTTCTAACCCTAATCTGCTCTACGAGCAGCTGGTCTTTTTCTCTCTAGATCTGCTCTCTGTCATCTTCCAACTTTGCTCGAAGGTCATCTTTCTCTTACTGGGAAAGCCAATGTTTCTCTAGGGCTTCCTCATTTGCTTGCTTCAAGGCCTCTGTGGCTTGTTCTTTTTCTTCTTGTACTCGTCGAAGGCAAGCCTCTATCACATCTTCTAATCTACATAGTTGGGCAGGCTCATCTCCCACTTCTATATCTTTTGATAATGACAGCGCAGTGGACACTACGCGGCTCGAATATAGGGTTTGTTGTAACCCTTTTAGCTCTGCCTAGATCCTGTCATACATTGTCTCATACTTGGCTTTGTTTCATTGAAAAGTATCCTCCGAAGTGTATGCTACAACTGCGATGATGAGGTCAATATCATCCACTGTGAGCACAGTCTATGACTGGGGCTTATTGGCTCCTTACTTCTTTTTCATTGAAGGTTTCTTCGAAGAAACCTTTCTTTTCTTTGATGTCTCGGCCTCCATAAGGGGATCCTTAGGCGGTGTCAATTCACCCTTTTCCTGCTTGTCTTCTTCCCCTTCCTCCTCTTGGTTTACTTTGTCGCCTCCTTCTCCTTTAGGTGAATCAAATGCAGTTTCCTCTGATGCATTTTTTATTTCCTGCACCTCTTCCTTCTTCTTCTTCTTCTTCTTGGCACTGATCGGTCCATCATATTCTTCTCAGGTGACCACATGAATTCCAATGATATCGAGGTTGGAGAGCTTTCTCTGCTCAACTGGTACAAGGTATTTAGCCATCCATTTCTTGGTTATCTCCTCCATGTATTCATCGGTTAATTTGTAATACGACTGCGGCTCCTCCTTTCTTTCATCTTTGTGCGTAGTGATGTAAATGAAGTGTCTGTATGCGTGAAACTTCACTATTGGCCTGTAAGTATGCAAGGTATTCAGAGTCACTCGGGGGAATGACTCAATGGCCCGCTTGAGCTATACGTAGAAAGTGTAGAAGACATCATTCGACTGCCACTACATCGCTATATCGCTTGAATACCACAAGGTAGTGAACCTCGCGTCCAGTAGTTTGGACAGCTCGACTTCAGGGAAGGTCGCTCCCTCCAGCATCTCCCAAGTGACAAAGGCAATGAGAATCAAAGACCAACTAAAATGAAACTTGTAGCCCTGGTCCTACGCTTCACAACAATCCTACTCCAACTAGTTGATGAGTTAGCTCGCCCAGTTCATCTGCATCCCTTCAAAGAACTTTCCTTCGAGGTCGACGACGAACCCTGTGACTTGCATTGGTATGTTCTTCCTGATGAGCTTACCAATGATCAACTAGAAAGCTAGGCGCACTCCACCATATTGAATGGATGCTACCTTGTATCCTCGCTTCCCCTTATCCACATCATCGTAGGTGTCCTTTATTCGCTACACCAGGGTGCAATCTACAACCTTCCCTAGGTATAATTTCTGAGGGTCCGGTCCCTGCATGCTTAATCCAGTGATCATGTGGATTAGTGTTGGATCCATAGTCACACACCTGTCTAACCATAGATAACCTCCATGGTAGCACGACAGGAGGATTTTAACGCATGCGTTAACCTTCTGATGTCTGCTGAAGAGGGGTATCTTCATGACGTTGAGGATGGTGGACCTTGCGACCTCCTTAGTCCATGGTTGGGGGACTATCTTTGGCTTCTTCCCCCTTGTGTTGTCAAGTACTTATTCGATGCTAGCAATGCATAATTCTTCCTATCTCATAGGTTAAATTTGTTGAGATTAAGGTCAGGGATCAGTCCTAGCTATGGTCCCACTGCATGTATCCCCTTTGGGAGGTACGTAGTGATGAGGGTGTACTCGAAATCTCTCGGAACACTATCATGACTAATCGTGCCAACCATAGGTGGGATGTAGTCAGGCAAGACCGACGGGATGAGCTTCATGTTCACCAGGTCATCGCAGTGCTTACTTCTCTTCTCCGTCGTGGTTCGAGATGGCCCAGATCGACTGGATCATCATGCAATCGAGGGGGATGCTTGCAATCCTCCCGTTGATGAGGCCTGTACTCTTGTGGACATGACCTTCTCAACCATAAGGTCAATCAAGATTTCTTCTATGGAATTCTCTATTGTACTATGTTCGCCCGACATACACACTCGTGGTCAAATGCTCGGGTAGGTGAACAAATGCTTAAGGTAAGAAAAATGGGTGGTGAGGTCTCAATAAGCACAATGTGATAGAAATTAGTTCTTTGTGGGCTTAGATAATCACAATTTGCAAAAGTGTCCCTAGTGAGACATTCGACGAATTAAATAGACAAGTCGTAATAGATTCCTCCAACAGGCAAGAATGCCTCAATCCATTTGTTATGGCGTGGTCCCAATGGTCCAGTGGAGATCTTTCTGGAAATAACTATCAGGACGCCTCCAACAGTCATATTTCTTCACCATGGCAAAGTGCCAGTCTGCGTTGTTCTTCTATTCCGATGATGTTCAAGTTCTGCAAGCCTGCTTTCTGCGAAATCTTCTCCTGAACCTTGTGAAATTCTTCTAGCTTTGCTTTCATTTGTTGAGCTTTCTGGCCTTCTTTCCTATGATTTGAGTCGTTGGATATTGTTATCACCCGGTAATTTCCCAGGCTGAGGAGAAAATCGGCAGGGGTAACCACAAAACCGCTTGGAGTCAAGAATCTAGCCCTCCAAGACTCAGAGAGGAATCTCTCTGTATGATTTAAATTTTTTGGGATGAGATATTAGGCTAGTTATGAGGATAGAGGGTTT
>JZKD02S0451788.1:53713-67706 GCA_000966675.3 Picea glauca
CCCTATGCATTTCTTCACCTTCATCAAGAGTCCAATTAGGATTTTCTGGAGGCTTATTTGGTGTATAAGGTCCCTTTTTTGGTGGCATGTTGGCCAAGTATCACTTTTGAATCTTAATTTTGAGGCGGTTCTGCTAGACAATATTTATTTTGTTCTATCTCCCAAGTTTCGGCCCTTCTTGTATGAAATTTTCTTTTAGGTAGTTCTCTGATATTTCTTCTCTGTAATGCCATAGGTCTAATCAAAATTGGATGTGCCAAGTGGAATTTACGGTAACTTCCTCACAACTTCCGATTTTTGGCCTTTCCAGGAGATCTCACTTGTATAGCATGCCTCGCACAAAATAATTGATATCAAATTATGAAACTTGCACCCAAAATACTACAGACTGTCCATGATCCAATGAAACTAGTCCCACTCAATTTGGATACTCTAGCAATAAGTTATGATTGTTTTACCTAGAACACCTTCTTGAGACTAGTCAATAGGACTAGTCAGATACCCTATCTTACATAAGGTGTATATACAAATTTAAGATGACCCAGAAGCTAAAAATTTTACCATAGATACCTTACTAATTTGTGTAAATTTCCTCTAGATTTCAGGGTCTAAAACATTACAAAAAAAAAATTATAGTGAAAATTCTACAATGACCCATTTCAGTATGATTCCAAAACCCTATATTGTACAGGATGTATCTCTGAAAGTATAAGGCATCAGGAGTTAAATTTTGAGCCCAACGTACCTTGATCCATCTACTAAATATCCTCCAAGATGTTCCATCTGAAACGTTGTATAAAAAAAGTTATAGAAAAAAATTCACGGTGTCTCAGATGTAGCAACGAAACCCCAAGACCTTGAGCTCTGATACCATATGTTAAGAACCAAATATCAATATAGCATAGAAAAACCTCAAAAAATGTTCTCAACGCCCTAAAAAAGAGATAATTTCAGATAATAAGCTTCTTCGAGGGGGCAACCTCCTTTTACCCCACTTAAATGTTCAAGTACAAGATGATACAAAATGAAAATGTCTCCTTGGTATATATAGGAGACTAGGAGGTATAATTACAACTAATGGCCTAAAGCCGACATAAATAAAATAAAATGTCGGCTTAACAGAATGAATAACATAGACATATGTAACCAGGAAAGACAATCACATCAATGTATCCTTATAATTTGTGAGATGGAAAGAGGAAAAGGTCAGAAGTCATTTCAAATGCAGAGCAGAGCTTATCCGAATTCTACATTCAAACTTGGAGGAAAACATAAATATTGTTTCAAGCTAGTATAGGGTGTTAAGAACAAATCATGTGCATCCTCTTCTCATAAACAATACATAAAGAAACAATATGTAAAACAAGAGAATAACAAGTTACAATAAGAAGCACTTCACCACATGACAATGACACAAGAATCTGGAAAAAAAATATCTTTGTATTCATCCAAAAAAGTCACTTACAACCTGTTGAACATATTTACAATAGATGGGGAAGTCACCATACCATTCTTCCCTCTAGGTCTAACCACTATGTCAAATTACATTCCATCTTTTATAACTTTTAATTACATCCAGATCCTACAACTAGGGGATCAAATCTCCTCCATAACTGATTATAGATATTTTCTATAAATACCTAATTAATACAAAATCACAATAGAGATCTCATCTCATCTCCCACGTCGTACCATATATCCTAAGTCTATTAAAATATATGGATTTTTACCACTGAAAAGGGTAAAAATCGAAAACTCTTCCTGTTGATTAGGATCCAAAAAGGTAGGGAGAGTAAACCAAAATCCCAAGGAAAGAGCTAAACTTTGACTTTCTTCAAAGACCAAACACGATTCGATATCAAACTTGATAGCAACATCTTGGAGATGTATTGGCATTAGAAACTTATCTTGGAGATCTGGGATATCATTGAAAAATCTGTTTGTCCTGATCTGTAGGGATCTCTGTGTATTTTTCTGATGACAGCTCTTTCAATAGCTGAGAGACCAAAACATGGTGTATTTAGCTGTCGATATCCTGGACTTGATTTTCGACAGCTAATTTTGGATTTTGAAACTGCCCTTAGCTGGCGAAAATGATAACTTCTCCAGAAATTAGTAAAAAATGGTTTAGTTTGATCATCAATCATGGTCACCTCCTCTCATACCAAGGGTATCTTCAACCAAGGTATCAAGCCTGAGGTGAGCTTTGGGTTTCAAATTTTTGTGAACAATCTTAAACCTCAACATCTTGTTCATATTCTTTAACCTGCCATTCTATTTAACCGACTTCGTGTTTTTGTGCTTTACAGTTTCATACTTGATGGCCAATTGATCTAATGCAGATCCAATTTTGAGGGAAGATTTCTTAAGAGTCTCATTTTGTTTCTTCAGGTGTATTTCTAACACTTTGAACTCAACAATTTTCTGCTTCAGCTTCTTGACCTTAGATTGTTTATAGATCTTCTTCTTTGATGGTGTCCCAGCTTCTTCAGGGTTTTCCTTTTCCATATCTATCGGCTCAGCTTCCATTTCTATAGTTGGGGGCTCTGAATCAAATGAATATGGAAAGTTCAGGATATTTGTTGTTGTAGTTTTTCCTTGGTCCTTTTCTTGTTTCCCAAATTCTAACTTCTTCTTTTCTTTCTCTGATTTGTAGGGAGAAACCTTGGTGGAAATTTCCACATGAGACAATGCTCTTCTTTTCCTTTTTCTAGTTTTTGGGGAGGTTAATTCCTGCGATGGGTTTCCTCCTTTATTGGGTTGAACATCTTTCCCGAATTCTCCCCAAAAAAATTAAAAGAACCAATTTTTGTTCCTCCTGCTAAGCTTTTCTGAAACTATCAACTTGATCATCCCATGATGGAAAAGACTATTGTCAGCTTCCTTAGGCTTGGCTTGAACTTTAGAATACATCTTAGCAAGACTCTTGAGAAGGTAGAATGACATGTTAAGAGGCTTCTTACCTGTGAAATGGAGGAGCATTCTAAAGTGATAGAGCATGGTTCTTCCATACCTCCCCTCATAGGTGATGTAGACCTGGATCATCTTCAACAAAGTTTTCCATTTATCCTCCGAATAGCTCCCAGGGATATTCTTCTTCCACTTCATATGTTGATGTTCTTCTTCGAGAAAAAATCTAAAATCAACTTCTTTGGTTGAGGTAGTCTTAAACCACCTTTCTCCTGCACCATGCATCTATGTGGTAGCTACAACACTGGCCTCATCAATCTCCATTACCACGGGACCAAGCTGAACCTTTAAGCCATCAAAGCTCTTGGAAAAAGCTTATGTAATGCCCTGATGATACCCTTGTAGATTTTGACAGAACCTATAACATATATATTCCTTGAAAATGTCACAGACCTCAGGGTGGGCCTCCAAGTACGAAATATCCTGCAGTTCCTTTCTCAGCAAGGCACCTCCTGTTGATCTCTTCATTACCAAAATTCCTGAAAACACCTTTAACAGAAACTGTACATCTTACAAATTATTTAGGGTATGTGAAGGTGAATGATAGACTAAGATGATCATGGAGGTGGAGGTATAATAGTGATAAACGAGGATAGATTTGAAGGATGAAGGGTTTGGGGTACCTGTGTGCATCTTTAAAAAAATCACAAACTGATAATTGACAGATTCAAAGCATAGGAAGGATTCTGTTCGTTTTTCAGGACCAAGTGAATTTAGTGGGCACGATCCAGGTTATGATTTCTTAATTTGAACAATATATGGACAAATCATGATTCCTTTCTGGAGATCGGGCAAGTGATTGTTGAAAATAGTTTTGGTTGCATACCAATAAATTATGACCTACGTACAATCACCGATATGGAAATGACAAGACTCTTTCAAACCCTAGCAATATTCGAGGATTTTGGCAGCTAACGATAGGCATGACCGATAGTTTTAACTTTCGATAGCTAGCAGCTATAAGATATTGCTCTTTTAGCTACCGAAAACCAAACTTTCTTCCCCAATTGAGATATAACCAAATTCATGAAGACAATTGATTTAACCACTTTAAACCTTCACAATATCATGGATGTGCATCATAATTACTACTCACCATGTGACAACACTAGGTATACCTAGATATTTGATTTGAAGCATGGATATACCGCTAGGCCATTACCCTTGAGCACCTTATCATGAAAACATTTTCAACTTGATCAGAAAAATTCCCAAATAGATAACTAGAGAACAAATGACTATATCATAGGACCCTAACATAGGCTCCAATTGGGGATGACAACTTCTGAGGAGGTGTCAATAATCTCAGATATTCGGATTCGTAAATAAGTGCCTTATCCATTGGGTTGATCCCATAACCTATATCTTGATCAGTCATGCAGCTTAGTGACTAGAAACCAACTGATTATTCCTTCTGACTTTGACTGAGTTTTTGAAATAAAACAAAAATAAAATAAACCACGTGCTTTCCCAACAAGCTTATTTACATACTATGATTAGATAATTAAAAATATGTTGATCTGACAACCTTATTTATGTACATATATCATATTCTAACCCGAGAATGCATGATATTAATCAATATGAAATATCCAATATAACCAATCAAAACTTGGATCTGGAACCTGGGCTCTTTCATTATTTTTCACCAAACTTAGATGCAGATCTGGTAATGATATGTGATAGAGATTTCTCTCCTGATATTCCTTACATGAAACTTGATAAATCTGGAAAACAACTAAACTACTTCAAATGTATTGTGGCCCTGTAATGAAAAAATTCTTCATATAGATATCTATAGGTTCCAAATAGACTCGACTTATTTCTTGGTGTTTGGAATCAATCCATTCAACTTCCTGACCTTGTGTTGTATGTGGGGTTTTCAAGTCTTTAAGAGTTTCAAGATATGTTTGCATTTCATCTGATGAGTTTTGTACTAATATTTCTACTGAACTAGACAATGGGGCAGGCTGTCTGATCATATCCATATCATAACAATTTTTGAAATCATTAGGGGTAGATGAAACCTGACTTTGAAAACACAAACTATCCAGCATATCAGCTATAGGGTCATAAAATGTTTTGGATGACTGTGGGATTTGCTTTACTAGCATTTCATCGCTTACACTGTGATTCTCAACCAGGATATAACCAAGATTCCCTCTCAAATACTGAAATGAACTAAAGCATAAGGGTATGGAATCATAATGGATCAACTCATTACCTATCCCGGGCTTTGTGATTTCATCTGAATTTTGACCTTCAAAAAGACTCAAAGGTTGGACCTCTGGATCAATTTATGTATCATCCCTATTGTTCTCAAATGATGCCTTAGAACATCCATCATCCTTTCTATTTACAATCTGATTGCAATGTTCTCTCAGGAATGAGGCAAAACACAGGGGCAAGCAATTTGCACTTTCTTGAAATTTTTCTGTATTTTCCTCCTTGCAATCTTGCCTAGTATGTAGGGTTTGATTGTCATCTTGGCATTGTGATAATGGGACTTATTATTCCCATGAAGATAGTGTTGGTTTCTCTGAGTAGTCAGCATCAAACCTAGACACATAATCATCAATCTGATGATCATATCATGAAAATTCATCTACATATGCAAGGTCATCAAACATGCACATCATCTCAGGAGAATTCTCGACCACCATATGATTTTGAATTTCGTCTTTGGTTGTATCATGGATTGAGTACATGAAGTAATCATTGGGTGGATCAGAATACTGAGGTTGAATTGGAAAACTCTTGGGGACATAGATATTTATCCTTTCTGGCATTAATGGAACATAAGGATTTCGAACAACAAGTTCTTGTTTCCTGCTAATATTATGCATCACTTCATTAACTGTGTCGGTCATAATGTCGAGTTTTATTTCTGAAGATATCGACTGTTCTTTTTCTATTTTGTCTTTCAACAATGCTTCTAACTTTTCCTTTCTGTTCAGTAGGTTAGCTTCCACATCAACTGCAAAATTTTTCATTTCTTCAAGGGTTGCAATGTTCCTTTCTCTTAATTGGAACGCCATCTCCGAATCGAAAGCATCAGGGTAATGCAAGTGAGACAATCCTGGGGGTGGCCTTATATCAAAATGCATTGCATGGTATACCTTATTGAACCTGGATGAAAAGTGTTGAATTGTCTCCCCTGGATGTCTTTTAAAATGCTCATACTCTTCTAAGATGAGAAAGGTATTTCCCATGATTACCCATTGATCTAGGAAAATTTGTATGAATTGATGGAAGTTTATTATGCTTGCGGTTGGAAGATTCTTAAGCCAATTCTTAACCTTACCTTGAAATGATAAGGAAAACATCTTGATGTAGACATCATCATCTTCCACCTCGAACATATCAAGAAAATCCTCAAGACGTTGGATATGCTTTTCAGTAGTGATCTATACATTTTCTCCATCAAACCTGGGCAGATTATTGGTGTAATTGGAAGGGAGGTTTGTTACAGGAAAATTCCCCTACAGACAAGTGGATTTCCTCTTGAACCCTAAATATCTAAGATCAAGACATAAAGGTGTTAACTTTGGTCACTGACATCGTTTTAAACCTAGATAAGTCAATCAAATAGAGAAAGGGAAGTAGATGTACCTTTTTACAATGGTTGTCCTTGCCCAGTCCAAGTTGAGACTTGATCCCCAAGATATTCATCAAGTCTTGCAATCCAATAACAACAAAGATAAAACAAATTCCTATTCTACCACAATTAATCCAAAACTAGATCTATCTATCAAAGACAAGTTCATGTAAACATACACAACCTTGAAAGAAATAGGCCAAGCACATGTATTAATGAGAACTAGATAGAAATACTTACATCCTTTGATGAGGTTGCAACAACCTCTTCCAACTCTCCTTGTACATCCCCTTGCTCAAATAATCCACAATCGAAATGAATATGCCTTCACTGATAATTTTCCCTTATGAGATCATAAGTTTGATGCCTCTAAATTGCCATGTCCTTTTCACCATGAGAAGGCCTCCTTATATAAGATTGGAGAGACCCAACCACCTTAGATATTCTTGGGATAGGTTGAGGATCCTTCTCCATTAGTTGTGGATCTTCCATAAGATCCATCCTTGACCTCGGTTTCGAATCCAACCAACTCGAGAGATGAAGGGGAATTTCCCCTTATTTTCCTCAACAACCCAAGATTTCCTCAAATAGCCCAGTGCTCCCTCAGAATGGGGCACAAAGTGTTGCAACTCTCCCCCAAAGAAGGGTAGGGATCATTGGCACTCCCTGACAGTGGGTAGGAGAGCGTTGCCCAAAATTTCCTTAAAAAATCCCAGCGCTCCCCCTAAAGGGTGCACAGAGTGTTGGAATGCTCCCCCAAAGAAGGGTAGTGAGCGCTGACACTACCTAATAGTGGGTAGGGGAGCACTAGCCTTCAAAATTCATTTTTAAGTGCATTTTTTCATGGAAAAATATTTGTACTCTTCATAAAATGATTTTTCCTTCTTAAACCATTCTTTGAGGGTGTCTTTGAAGTGTCCTTGTGATGTCATTCGAGACACGACATAGACAAGATCACTGTATGATGTCTGCGACACTTGTAACGACGACAATAGGTCATCCTTGAAGTGAGTAATTTTGATGTGTAACAAGGTCATGGAGAATAGGAGGCAAATCTAGGGGCTTGTATCTATCTGAGATCTTTGCAGGTATAGGAGGTAAAGCAAGGGGTTTATATCTAACTGGAATTTCAACTATGGTAGGAGATAAAGCATGATATTTTTATCTCACTGGGCTATCTATAGATATTGGAGTGTGTACCAGAGCTATAGGTAAAGGAAGTTTCCTTTGATGTTCTTCATATTGAAACTAATCATTATGAATTTCAACAATAAACTCTTGACCAGGATTATAGTATGAGAGAATATAATTACAAATAAAGCCAACAATGTCTTGAATACAATTTGAGCTCAAATACCTGCTCTTTCCAGATTGGTTTGCCATGTTTCAGGTCGTTCCTCCAACAAATTCTTCGAATTGGAACTGATCTAGAGATTAGAGTCACCAGGTGAATGATCTTAGCCTTCTTATGTCTGATCACTGTCCACCATTATTAATCATATCTGGAACTTGAAGTGCACTACTGGAGAAAGTTCCCCGATATGGTCACCATTATGTTATCACCCTGTAATTTCCCATGTTGAGGAGAAAATCAATAGGGGTAACCACAAAACCGCTTGGAGTAAAGGATCTATCCCTCTAAGACTCAAAGAGGGATATCTCTGTATGATTTAACTTTGTTGGGATGAGATATTAGGCTAGTTATGAGGATAGAGGTTTTGTTTTTAGAGTTTTTGGTTGAGACAACAAAAGAGGGCCATTGGGAAAAATGGAGTCAAAAGGTCACAGATAATTAAATGAATGAATAATAGAGGCATATGTAACCAGGAAAGACAGTCACATCAGAGGATCCTTATAATTTGTGAGAGGGAAAGAGGGAAAGGTCAGGGGTCATTTCAAATGCAGAGCAGAGCTTATCTGAATTCTACATTCAAGATTGGAGGAAAACATAAATATTATTTCAAGCTAGTACAGGGTGTTAAGAAGAAATCCTACGCATCCTCTTCTAATAAACACTACAGAAAGAAACAGTATGTAAAACAGGAGAATAACAAGTTACAATAAGAAGCACTTCACCACATGATCATGACACAAGAATCTGGAAAAAAAAATTCTTTGTATTCATCCAAAAAAGTCACTTACAACCTATTGAACATCTTTACAATAGATGGGGATGTCACCATACCATTCTTCCCTCTAGTTCTAACAACTATGTCAAATTACATTCCATCTTTTATAAATTCTAATTACATATAGATCCTACAACTAGGGGATCAGATCTCCTCCATAACTGATTATAGATATTTTCTGTAAATACCTAATTAATACAAAATCACAATATAGATCTCATCTCATATCCTAGATCATACCATATATCCTAAGTCTATTACAATATATGGATTTTTACCACTGAAAAGGGTAAAAATAAAAAAACTCTTCCTGTTGATTAGGATCCAAAAAGTTAGGGAGAGTAAAACAAAATCCCAAGGAAAGAGATAAACTTTGACTTTCTTCAAAGACCAAATATGATTCGATATCAACCTTGATAGCAACATCTTGGAGATGTATTGGCATTGGAAAATTATCTTGGAGATCTAGGAGATCATTGAAAAATATGTTTGTCCTGATCTATAGGGATCTCTGTGTTTTTTGCTGATGACAGAGCTTTCGACATCTAAGAGACAAAAACAAGGTGTATTTAGTTTCCGATATCCGGGACTTGATTTTCGACATCTAATTTTGGATTTTGCAACTGCCCTTAGCTGGCGAAAATGATAACTACTCCAGAACTTAGTAAAAAATGGTTTAGTTTGATCCTCAATCCTGCTTCATCAATCATGGTCACCTCCTCTCATACCAAGGGCAGCTTCAACCAAAGTATCAAGCCTGAGGTGAGCTTTGGGTTTCAAATTTTTGTGAACAATATTAAACCTCAACATCTTGTTCATATTCTTTAACATTCCATTCTATTTAACCAGCTTCTTGTTTTTGTTCTTTGCAGTTTCATACTTGATGGCCAATTGATCTAATGCAGATCCAATTTTGAGGGAAGATTTCTTAAGAGTCTCATTTTCTTTCTTCGGGTGTCTTTCTAACACTTTGAACTCAACAATTTCCTCCTTCAGCTTCTTGACCTTATTTTGTTTGTTGACCTTCTTCTTTGATGGTGTCCCAACTTCTTCATGGTTTTCCTTTTCCATAGTTGTTTGATTAGCTTCCATTTCTACAGCTGGGGGCTCTGAATCAGAATTAGAATATGGAAATTTTGGAATATTTGTTGCTGCAGTTTTTCCTTGGTCCTCTTCCTGTTTCCCAAATTCTAACTTCTTATTTTCTTTCTTTGATTTAAAGGGAGAAACCTTGGTGGAAATTTCCACAGAAGACATTGCTCTTCTTTTCCTTTTGCTGGTTTTTGGGGAGGTTAATTCCTGCGAGGGGGTTCCTCCTTTCTTGGGCTGAACCTCTTGCCCAAATTCTCCCCAAAACAATAAAAAGTCCCAAGTTTTGTTCCTCTTGCTAAGATCTTCTGAAACTATCAACTTGATCAGCCCATGATGGAAAAGACTATTGTTGGCTTCCTTAGGCTTGGCTTGAACTTTAGAAGACATCTTGGCAAGACTCTTGAGAAGGTAAAATGGCATGCTAAGAGGCTTCTTACTTGTGAAATGGAGGAGCAGTCTGAAGTGAAAGATCATGGTTCTTCCATACCTCCCCTCACAGGTGATGTAGAGTTGGATCATCTTCAGCAAAGTTTTCCATTTATCCTCCAAATAGCTCTTGGGGATATCCTTCTACCACTTCATATGTTGATGTTCTTCTATGAGGAAAAATCTAAAATAAACTTCTTTGGTTGAGGTAGTCTTAAACCACCTTTCTCCTGCACTAGGCATCCCTGTGGCAGCTACAACACTGGACTCATCAATTTGCATTACCACAGGACCAAGCTAACCCTTAAAGCCATCAAAGCTCTTGGAAAAATCTTCTATAATACCCTGATGATACCCTTGTATTTTTTGACAAAACCTATAGCATACGACATCCTTAAAAAGTTCACAGACCTCAGGATGGGCCTCCAAGTATGAAATTTCCTGTAGTTCCTTTCTCAGCAAGGCGCCTCCTGTTGAGCTCTTCATTACCAAAATTCATTAAAACACCTTTAATAGAAACTGTATAGCTTACAAAGTATTTAGGCTATGTGAAGGTGAATGATGGACTTGGATGATCATGGAGGTGGAGGTAGAATAGTGAGAAACGAGGATAGATTCGAAGGATGAAGGGTTTGGGGTACCTATGCGTAGCATTAAAACAATCACAAACTGATAATCGACAAATTCAAAGCATAGGAAGGATTCTGATAGTTTTTCAGAATCAAGTGAATTTAGTGGGCACGATCCAGGTTATGATTGCTTGATTTCAGCAATAGATGGACGAATCATGATTTTTTTTTGGAGATCAGGTGAATCATTGTTGAAAATGGTTTTGGCAGCATACCAATAAATCATGACCTACATACAATCGTCGATCTGGGAATGAAAAGACTCTTTCAAACCCTGGTGATATTCGTAACTTTTGGAAGCTAACGATAGGCGTGAATAAGTCGTTTAGCAACCGAAATTTTTAACTTTCGGTAGCTAACGGCTATAAGATATTTCTCTTTTAGCAAACAAAAACCAAACTTTCTGCCCCAATTGAGATATAACCAAATTCATGAAGACAGTTGATTTAACCACCTTAAACCTTCACAATATCATGGATGTGCATCATAATTACTACCCACCATGTGACAACACTAGGTATACCTGCATATTTGATTTGAAGCATGGATATACTGCTAGGCCATTACCCCAGAGCACCTTATCATGAAAACATTTTCAACCTAATCAGAAAATTCCCAAATTGATAACTGGAGAACAGATGACTATATCATAGGACCCTAACAGATCCCTCTTTCCATTTTTATTCTTATCTTATCTTAGCATAGAAACTTCACACTACTAAGGGTGTTTTAAAGGGTTTAAGTGGAATCCCTCTTCTCTTATTAATTTAGGGGTAGGTGCTCTTCTCTATTGCATGGATAGGTTCTTTAAACCTTCTTGTGTTCTTTCAACCTCGACAACTAGTTCTCAAGCCCTTAGTTGCTTCGACTTTTCCTCATGTTCTTCTATTAAGCGCATTATTCTTGTAGCCATGAAATCCATTAATTCTTGATTTTTATGTTCTATATCTTCCTCTTCTTCTTTCCTTTGGATCTGATCTTTATCAATCCAGGTCCTTCCTAAAAAAAGTGCAAAAGGAGTGATGTTCTCCACAAACTTAATGACCTCAAATTCTTCTCTTGTCAATGCTCCATGAGAAACCATAGGTACCTGAGTAAGTCTTCCACATAGAGTTATCATCTTTCCTTTAAACAATCCTATCCTTCCCAATGATTGAATCATAGCAGGATTCCCCAAAATTTCCCAAGTACTTTCTATCATGATATTCACCTATGTTTCCTCATCCAGAACATAGTCTATGTCGAAGTCTCCTATTATTATTTCTATGCACTCCTTCTCTTTTAAGATCTATGGTAAACTGATGTCTCTGTGATCACTCAGGGTTTCTTTCATCTGCAATAATATACCCTCTGATTATTTTTGGTGTTCTAGCATATCCGTAGGGTCTTCACCTTCTTTATTGTTTTCTTGTCTCATATTCATCTTTTCAACTTTAACAATCATTCTGGGACAATCCAAAACCTCATGACCAAAAAATTTACAACAAAGACAAATAGGACCTGTACTAGGGCATTCCTTAGCAAGATGTCCTAGTCTTCTACAACTATAACAAAGAGTCAATCCATCCTCTCTCTCTCTTAAACGATCCCCAACCTTCCCTGTACTGTGCACTGGGATCAAAATGATGAACCTACAAAAAATTCTTTCTAGGATCCTGCATCCACTTGTTAGTCCAAAAATTCTTTCTATGCATAGGAATAACATATCTTTCATTATTTCTATAATATTTATGCATATCAAATCTTCTCTCTTCTATTTGTTCCCTAGTTTTCAGACTAGGACAAAATCTATCAAACATACCTAGATCCATTCTTTCGAAACAAAAATTTTCACTTATCTTACCTTTACCAGAGCACAAATATTTAAGATCTTACCTCTTTTCTTCAGATCTGATTCCCTTCTTAGAACGAAGCTTCATAATTCAAGTAGAATACTGTGCACTAATACAACCGATCTACACACAAAGATTTATCTTTTCTTCAGTTCCCAACAATCACAGTTTCGGGTCCCGGCAACAGAACCATTTGTTGTCACAGGGGCAGACCCAGGGTTCAACACTTCAACAATGAACCAAAAAAACCCTAACTACCGACCCTTTCGGAAACACCTTCTAAGAAGATGAAGTCTCACCCGAGGTAGAGGCAGGGGGGTTGCAGGACTTAAGTGTCTACGACTTAGCTGGGACACAAATATGTGATCACAATACTTAACATAGCACTTAGCCAATAATATTCATTAGCCTTTAACCCCTATACACATCACAGGTTAAAACCCTAATTACATAACAATGTCGTATTAACCAGGATCTAATACTTTCATTCACTTATCACATAACATTAAGTCAGATATAACATTCATTCACATCATAAATCACTAAGAATCAACCAGATCTATCATACATCTAGATTAAGAAAATAAGTACATAAACAACATGAACACCATAGCACAAAGCACATCGACACAAGATATATATGGTTCACCCCAGTGTGGGGATACATCCACCAATATTCTTCTCTTCTTATTAGTCTCTTCCAATCTTCTTACATGCACCAAGCCACAACACCAACTCCGCATAGGACATGAGATATATGTGCCCCTCACCAGATCTTCCTTCCCTAAGTTAGGTTCAAGCACAGAGCCTCTACACAGTCTGTGCACAAAGCACTTACAAAACACTTTCACTTAGCTCTGCAAACCTTAACATGTTCATGCACAAAGCCAACTAACCATGCACTAAGTCGATCAATGACTAATAACTAATAAGTCTACTTATTACATCACTTAGATACTTATCTATACATTACAAAAGGGGCCTAAACATGGGTAAGATCCCTGGGCCAACATCCCATACCCATTACATAAACCCAAAAATCATGCAAAAGGGGGTGAGATCCCGCGATCTCCGCTTTGCCTAGGTGCTTCATCTTCAACCAGCCTGTCGAAGTCCCAAAAATGGTCAAACATGACCAAATTTCTCCAAAACTTGGTCGAAGGCCAACAATCTTATATACTGATATATACTCCAAAGTATCTATTTACAACGAGTCTAGACAAATTCTCAAAGATGAACCTCTATAGTCACCAGGACTGAACCCCCTCTTTCTCATTACAATCTCATGAAATATATATATATATATATATATATATA
>JZKD02S0451788.1:67756-92442 GCA_000966675.3 Picea glauca
GAAATCTTCTAAAAATAGAAAAAAGAAAGATAGCTTTAAAAGGCTCGACACTTGAGAGAATAGGTGTTGAATTGTTGGATGCTTGATGTATGACTCTTGTCCACTAAATCTGCATCTGATTGCCACATAATATGGAACTGTCCCTTTAACTGCTTAACTGTCTTCCAGGTATCCTTGAAAATCTACCTTGAAATGTAGAATTAATAAACTTAATACCCTTAAATCCTGATGGGTACTTTGCCACTTGTATATTGGATGAAACAAAATGACTCAATATGATATTTAAAAAAATTGGGCAATTGATTCAGAGAATCTTTCTTTCCAACTTGATTTAACTCACATACCTTTCCATTTGTCTTGAATAGTTTCAAGCTACCAGTTGTGCTTAATCAATAAATATTTTTCCACATAAGATGTGTATCTCAATGATTTATTGGTGCTCCAATTTAATACTTGCTATTATTTCTCCTGGGATCTAGAAACAATTTTTTTTCTTAGTGGAAAAATGACAGGTCCTGCAGATTTCCAAACTACGTACTGACATGCTCTACAAGAAGTGCATGTGCAGGATCACATTCATTTTGGATGCCATAATTTACAATACTGATTGCAAGCAAGACTCCATCAATCACATGAGTATCATTGTTACTAAAGTACTTGTCTATTTGTGTAAGGCCAGCATCGATATCCCAAAGAAGAATCAAACTCAAACTTACAACAACATTTACCACTTGTATCCTTGGACTACTTTTAACTTCTCAATATAAATTCTGAAATCATTTGAGAATCTATGTTTATGGAATGGATGACTTGCCTCTGTGTGTTAGAGTATGAGAAAACTTGGAGTCTAGAACATTTATCATCTGCATAGTGGATGCCAGGCACAATGAGGCTAGTTATGAGGATAGAGGGTTTGTTTTTAGAGTTTTTGGTTAAGACAACAAAAGAGGGCCTTTGGGAAAAATGGATTCAAAAGGTAACATATAATTAAATGAATGAATAGCATAGACATATGTAACCAGGAAAGGCAGTCACATTAGTGGATCCTTATAATTTTTGAGATGGAAAGAGGAAAAGGTCAGGGGTCATTTCAAATGCACAACATAGCTTATCTGAATTCTACATTCAAACTTGGAGGAAAACATAAATATTGTTTCAAGCTAGTACAGGGTGTTAAGAACAAATCTTGTGCATCCTCTTCTAGTAAACAATACAGAAAGAAACAATATGTAAACAAGAGAATAACAAGTTAAAATAAGAAGCACTTCACCACATGATCATGACACAAGAATCTGGAAACAAAATATCTTTGTATTCATCCAAAAGAGTCACTTATAGCCTGTTGAACATCTTTACAATAGATGCGAATGTCACCATACCATTCTTTCCTCTAGGTCTAACCCCTATGTCAAATTACATTCCATCTTTTATAACTTCTAATTACATCCAGATCCTACAACTAGGGGATCTGATCTCCTCCATAAATGATTATAGATATTTTTTGTAGATAGATAATTAATAGAAAATCAAAATAGAGATCTCATCTCATCTCCTAGATCGTACCATATATCCTAAGTCTATTACAATATATGGATTTTTACCACTAAAAAGGGTAAAAATTGAAAAAGCTTCATGTTGATTAGGATCCAAAAAGGTAGGGAGAGTAAAACAAAATCCCAAGGAAAGAGATAAACTTTGACTTTCTTCAAAGACCAAATATGATTCGATATCAACCTTGATAGCAGCATCTTGGAGATGTATTGGCATTGGAAAATTATCCTGGAGATCTGGGAGATCATTGAAAAATCTGTTTGTCCTGATCTGTAGGGATCTCTGTATTTTTTGTTGATGACAGATATTTCAACAACTAACAGGCCAAAATAGGGCGTATTTAGCTGTCGATATCCTGGACTTGATTTTTGACATCTAATTTTGGATTTTCCAATTGCCCTTAGCTGGCAAAAATGATAATTGCTCCAGAACTTAGTAAAAAATTGTTTAGTTTGATCCTCAATCCTTCTTCATCAATCATGGTCACCTCCTCTCATACCAAGGGCAACTTCAACCAAGCTATCAAGCCTGAGGTGAGCTTTGGGTTTCAAATTTTTGTGAACAATCTTAAACCTCAACATCTTGTTCATATTCTTTAACCTGCCATTTTGTTTAACTAGGTTCTTGTTTTTGTGCTTTGCAGTTTCATACTTGATGGCCAATTGATCTAATGCAGATCCAATTTTGAGGGAAGATTTCTTGAGAGTCTCATTTTCTTTCTTCATGTGTCTTTCTAACACTTTGAACTCAACAATTTCCTCCTTAATGAGCTTCTTGACCTTAGTTTGTTTGTTGACCTTCTTCTTTGATGGTGTCCAAACTTCTTCAGGGTTTTCCTTTTCCATAGTTGTTGGATCAGCTTCCATTTCTATAGCTGGGGCCTCTGAATCACAATCAAAATATGGAAAGTTTGGGATATTTGTTGTTGTATTTTTTCCTTGGTCCTCTTCCTGTTTCCCAAATTCTAACTTCTTCTTTTTTTTCTCTGATTTGGACGGAGAAACCTTGGTGGAAATTTCCACAGGATACAATGCTCTTCTTTTCCTTTTGTTGGTTTTTGGGGAGGTTGATTCCTATGAGGGGGTTCCTCGTTTCTTGGGCTGAACCTATTTCCAAAATTATCCCCAAAACAATAAAATGTCCCAAGTTTTGTTCCTCCTGCTAAGCTCTTCTAAAACTATCAACTTGATCAACCCAGGATGGAAAATACTATTGTTGGATTCCTTAGGCTTGGCTTGAACTTTAGAAGACATCTTGGCAAGACACTTGAGAAGGTAAAATGGAATGTTAAGAGTCTTCTTACCTATGAAATGGAGGAGCAGTCTAAAGTGATAGATCATTGCTCTTCCATCCCTCCCTTCACAAGTGATGTAGACGTGGATCATCTTCAACAAAGTTTGCCATCTATTCTTCAAATATCTCTCGAGGATATCCTTCTGCCACTTCATATGTTGATTTTCTTCTTTGAGGAAAAATATGAAATCAACTTCTTTGGTTGAGGTAGTCTTAAACCACCTTTCTCCTGCACTAGACATCTCTATGGAAGCTACAACACTGGTCTCATCAATTTTCATTACCATAGGACCAAGATGAACCTTAAATCCATCAAAGCTCTTGGAAAAATCTTCTGTAATACCCTGATGATACCCTCGTAGATTTTGACAAAACCTATAGTATCCAGCTTCCTTTAAAATTTCACAAACCTCAAGGTGGGCCTCCAAGTATAAAATATCTTGTAGTTCCTTTCTCAGCAAGGCACCTCTTATTGAGCTCTTCATTACCAAAATTCCTGAAATCACCTTTAATAGAAACTGTACAACTTACAAAGTATTTAGGGTATGTGAAGGTTAATGATGGACTCAGATGATCATGGAGGTGGAGGTAGAATAGTGAGAAACAAGGACAGACTCGAAGGATGAAGGGTTTGGTGTACCTATGTGCAACTTTAAAACAATCACAAACCGATAATCGAAAGATTCAAAGTATAGGAAGGATTCTTATCGTTTTTTAGGATCAAGTGAATTTAGTGGGCACAATCCAGGTTATGATTTCTTGATTTGAACAATAGATGGATGAATCATGATTCCTTTCTGTATATCGGGTGAATGATTGTTGAAAATGGTTTTGGCAGCATACCAATAAATCATGACTTGTGTACAATCGTCGATCTGGGAATAACAAGACTCTTTCAAACCCTAGCAATATTTGTGAATTTTGGCAGCTAACGATAGGCGTGAATAAGACGTTTAGCTACCAAAAGTTTTAACTTTTGGTAGCTAATGGCTATAAGATATTTCTCTTTTAGCTACCGAAAACAAATCGTTATGCCCCAATTGAGATATAACCAAATTCATGAAGACAATTGATTTAACCACTTTAAACCTTCACAATATCATGGATGTGCATCATAATTACTACCCACCATGTGACAACACTAGGTATACCTAGATATTTGATTTGAAGCATGGATATACCGTTAGGCCATTACCCCTGAGCATCTTATCATGAAAACATTTTCAACCTAATCAGAAAATTCCCAAATAGATAACTGGAGAACAAATGACTATATCATAGGACCCTAACAGATCCCTCTTTCCATTTTTATTCTTATCTTCTCTTAGCATAGTAAATTCCCATTGGCGAGGGTCTTTTAAAGGGTTTAAGTGGAATACCTCTTCTCTTATTAATTTAGGGGTGGGTTCTCTTCTCGCATTCATGGATAGGTTATTTAAACCTTCTTGTGTTCTTTCAACCTCTACAGCTAGTTATCTAGCCCTTAGTTGCTTCAACTTGTCCTCCTGTTCTTCTATTAAGGACGTTATTCTCCTAGCCATGAAATCCCTTAATTCTTTATTTTTATGTTCTATAACTTCGTCTTATTCTTTCCTTCCGATATAATCTTTCTCAATCCAGGTCCTTCCTAACAAAAGTGCAAAAGGAGTGATGTTCTCAACAAACTTAACAACCTCAAATTCTTCTCTTGACGATGCTCCATGAGCAACCATAGGTACCTGAGTAAGTCTTCCACATAGGGTTGTCATATTTTCTTTAAACAATCTTATCCTTCCCAATGATTGAATCATAGCAGGCTTCCCCAAAATTTCCCAAGTACTTTCTATCATGATATTCACCTATGTTTCCTTATCCAGAACACAGTATATGTCAAAGTCTCATATTCTTATTTCTATGCACTTCTTCTCTTTTAAGATCTTTGGTAAACTAATGTCTCTGTGATCACTCAGGCTTTCTTTCATCTACAATAATATACTCTCTGATTCTTTTTGATGTTCTAGCATATCCATAGTCTCTTGACCTTCTTTATTGTTTTCTTGTCTCATATCCATCTTTTCAACTTTAACAATCATTCTGGGACAATCCAAAACCTCATGACCAACAGCTTTACAACAAAGACAAATAGAACATGTACTATGGCATTCCTTAGATAGATGTCCTGGTCTTCTGCAACTATAACAAAGAGTCAATCCTCTCTTTCTCTTAAACTATCCCCAACCTTCCCTGTACTACGCACTGTGATCACAATGATGTACCTGCAAAAAATTATTTCTAGGATCCTGCATCCACTTGTTAGTCCAAAAATTCTTTCTATGCATAAGAATAACATATCTTTTATTATTTCTATAAGATTTATTCATATCAAATTTTCTCTCTTCTAGTTGTGCCCTAGTTTTCAGACTAGGACAAAATATATCAAACATACCTAGATCCATTCTTTCGAAACAAAAATTTCCACTTATCTTACCTTTACTAGAGCACAAAGCTTTAAGATCTTACCTCTTTTCTTCAGATGTGATTCCCTTCTTAGCACAGAGCTTCATAATTCAAGTAGAATACTGCGCACTACAACAACATATCTACACAAAGAGATTTCTCTTTTCATCAGTTCCCAGCCATCATAGTTTCGGGTCCTAGCAATAGAAGCATTTGTTAGCATAGGGGTAGAGCCAGGGTTCAACACTTCAACAGTGCACCAACAAAACCCTAACTACCGACCGTTTCGGCAACACCTTTGAAGCATATGAAGTCTCACCCAAGGTAGAGGCAAGGGGGGTTGCAAGACTCAAGTGTCTACAGCCTAGCTGGGACACAGATCTATGATCATAATACTTAACAGAGCACTTAGAAAATAATATTCATTAGTCTTTAACCCCTATAAACATGGTAGGTTAAAACCATAATTACAGAACAACGTCGTATTAACCAAGATCTAATACTTTCATTCACTTATCACATAACATTAAGTCATATCTAACATTCATTCACATCATAAAACACTACGAATCAACCGGATCTATCATACATATAGATTAAGAAAATAAGTACATAAACAACATGAACACCATAGCACAAAGCACATCAACACAGGATATATGTGGTTCACCCCAGTGTGGGGCTACGTCCACCAATCTTCTTCTCTTCTTATTTGTCTCTTCTAATCTTCTAACATGCACCAAGCCACAACGCCAACTCCGCATAGGACAAGAGATCTGTGAGCACCTCGTCGGATCCTCCTTCCTCGAGTTAGGTTCAAGCACAGAGCCTCTACACAGTCTTTGCACAAAGCACTTATAAAACACTTGCACTTAGCTTTGCAAACCTTAACACATTTGTTGACAAATCCAACTAGCCATGCACTAAGCCAATCAATGACTAGTAACTACTAGGTCTACTTCTTACATCACCTAGCTACTTATTTATACATTACAAAAGGAGCCTAAACATGGGTAAGACCCATGGGCCAACATCCCATACTCGTTACATAAACCCAAAAATCCCTCAAAAGTGGGCGAGATCCCGCGATCTCCGCTTCGCCTGGGCGCTCCGTCTTCGACTACCCTGTCGAATTCCCAAAAATGGTCAAACATGACCAAGGTTCTCCAAAACTTGGTCAAGGGCCAACAATCTTATATTCTAATATATACTCCAAAGTATTTGTTTACAACGAGTCTAGACAAATTCTCAAAGTTGAACCTCTATAGTCACTAGGACTGAACCCCCTCTTTCTCATTACAATCTCATGATATATATATATATGTGTGTGTGTGTCTGTGTGTGTGTGTCTGTGTGTGTGTGTGTGTGTGTGTGTGTGTGTGTGTGTGTGTGTGTGTGTCTACAATAATCCATCTTAGATATAAAAAAAAATACAAATTTATAGGAAGAAATCTTCTAAAATTAGAAAAAAGGAAAGATAGCTTTAAAAGGCTCGACACTTGAGAGAATAGGTATTGAATTGTTGGATGCTTGATGTATGACTCTGCCCACTAAATCTGCATTTGACTATCACATAATATGGAACTGTCCCTTTGACTGTTTAACTGTCTTCCAGGTATCCTTGAAAAGTTGCCTAGAAATCTAGAAGTGATAAACTTAATACCCTAAAATCCTGATGGGTACTTTGCCACTTGTATATTGGATGAAACAAAATGACTCAATATGATATTTTTTTTTTAAATGGTCAATTGATTCCAAGAATTTTTCTTTCAAACTTGATGGAACTCACATACCCTGCCATTTTTCTTGAATAGATTCAAGCTACCAACTGTGCTTAATCAATAAATATTTTGCCACATAAGAAGTGGATCTCAATGATTTACTGGTGCTCCAATTTAATACTTGCTAGTCTTTCTCCTGGGATCTCGAATCAATCTTCTTGCTTATTTTCAAAATGACAGGTCACACGGATTTCCAAACTACTTACTGACATACTCAACAAGAAGTGCATGTGCAAGATCACATTCATTTTGGATGCCACAATTTACAATATCGATTGCAAGCAAGACTCCATAAATCACATGAGTATCATTATTACTAAAGTACTTGTCTATTTGTGTAAGGCCAGCATCAATATCCCAAAGAAGAATCAAACTCAAACTTACAACAACATTTTCCACTTATATCCTTGGACTGCTTTTAACTTCTCAATATGAATTCTGAAATCATTTGAGAATCTATGTTTATGGAATGGATGACTTGCCTCTGTGTGTTAGAGTATGAGAAAACTTGGAGTCTGGAAAATTTATCATCATTTTGGGGATGATAGGTGGTGTTGAGATGCAATTGGGTTCCCTAGATACAGAACAATTCTTTCCAAAAATTTATAGTGAAAATGGGGTCTCGATCGGATACAATAGAATGAGGCATGCCATGAAGATTGAAAACATTATCCATGAAAATTTGAGCCATTGTGAATGTTGTGAATGAGTGTTGAAGAGAACATAAATGATCATATTTTGAAATAATATCAACTACCACCATGATGAATGACTTATTGCCTGATTTAGGTAAGCCAATAATGAAATCCATAGAAATATCATGCCAAATACCCGACGGAATCGAGATTGGTTGTAGTGTGCTCGGGGCCTTAACTATTTCTCTCTTATTTCTTTGATAGACATCAAATTCATCGACAAAGGTGTGGATGACCTATGTCATACCATCCCATAAAAAATAATGTTTGACCCTTTCACAGGTTTTGGTAAACCCTGAATGCCCAACTGTGGGGGATGTTATAAAGAAAAGGTGTGCTTGTTTCACCATAGACAATATCTCAATATTGTCACCCAACCATAGGCACAAATTCCAGCCCCAATAACCTTAACCTTGACAGACAGAATAATTCCGGAAGAAAACCCTAGAACCAATAGCCAACCAAGGTAGCATAACTCTCTCCAGAGCTAGCGTACCAAGAGAAAATCCAAACCATAACCAAGCAAAAAATCCAACCATAACCAAAGACCAAGTCGCCATTACAGCAACTGCAACTCTCCTCCAGTCATGTGCACCACTTTTTCTTATGCAGTTGTGAGAGTGAGTGTGACAAATGAGCTCTAGAGCCTTCTTATTGATAGTCCTCCAAGTGACCTAACTATGTTGACTTCCACTTCTAGAGGATAATAATTTAATATAAATCATCATATTGAGACGACTTGTCTTCTAAGGTTATTTCCTATCCTTCTATGGTTTCTCTTTCTTCCCAAAATATTTTAGACTCGTCAAATGTTACATGTAGAGGTTAATACCTCCCGCATATACCATAATATCAACACTCCCTCTTAGCTAGGGAGGTATTAAAGGAAATTGTCTTGAGCATAAACAAACCATTCAATCGATAACATCACCATAGCCACACAAGCTATCTCATGATCACGTAGATCAACTTACGAGCAACATCACCACTATCAATATCATCTGATAGCATCAACTGCATCATCTCTCGATGCCATAAACCATCTGAGTAATTGGGCATGATGTTGAATAAGTCACCTGCTCAACAGAGTGATACAAGAACCATTCTTCTAATTCGAACTTACATCCTAGAAGAACATTTGTTCCAACATATGTTGAAATCCCTGTAATGGGATACAAGGATCATTCTTCTAATATGGACCTAAGTCCTAGAAGAGTGTCAGTCCTCCCAAATATTGAAAGCCACCCTATGGGCTACAGAGACCATTCCTATAGGAATTTCAGTCTCAGACTATTTTATAATCAGGTCATATGTACCATAGATATCAATCTCTACCCATATGCCTTAGAAAATAGCAATCACGTATCAACCACCCGAATTGGGACGGCATGTCCTTAGGAGGTGGAATATTCAACCTAATTGGGCCAATAATTGTGCCTCGGGAAAAATACCATTCCATGATACATCAACAATATGTCAACCTGGACCATTCTCCATAGGGAGAATGTCAGTCCACCAACAATTTTTTCTTCCAGGACCATTCCTTGCCTGGAGAATGTTTTTCCATCAACACACCGACTATCCATCTAGCTAGAAATCCAAAAATAGTGGCAGTCTCCATGGAAATCAAATAGTAGCATACAACTTCTTCAATGTCATCTAATATAACACAACTATGTCTATTCATAGTAGTATACAACTAATATCCAGTGGTACACAACCACTTCTAGTATCACACTGCTACTAACCAGTGACATACAATCACTACCAATGGATCACATCTACCACAGTAGCATACAACTACTGTCCAAAGACATATAATCTCTACAACAATCATATCATTTGATATCAACCTGTATAAATAATACCATGATACAAATTGAGTCATTTGGGCTATTCTTCCACTCATAGTTTTGAGATATTAAAGAGCATCTTCCCTCAGAAAGTTAAACATCACCCATGGGCTATCCTGTACTATTCTTCCTAAGCATATAAAAATAATTTTCCCTATTTTATGAACCTGGACCATTCAGCCTAACAGGGCCATTCTTTTGTCATGATTCACAGTGCAACATGGGGAGAATGAGTCTACGCTAGGGAATGATTGTCCTTGATTGATGAACTTGGACCATTCAACCTAGCTAGGCCATTCTTTTGGCACTATTCTCAGTGAAACCTGAAGAGAATGAGTCTGCCCTAGGGAATGATTATCCAGACCATTTCCTATTGAAATGATTGTCTTGCACCAACCTCCTACATCGGACCATTCTTAGAAACTGCTCACAAATATGAACTTCTAAATAATTACTGCTCAGAGAGGTGGACCATTCTTCTTGACCACTTATCAAAGTGACTGCCAAGGAGAATGAATATCCTAGACCATTCCATTTTGGACTATTTTCCGAACTGGAAAATGACTTTTCACCAAAAATCTTGGACCACTTTCCGAACTAGAAAGTGACTGCCCAACATGAACCATTTTCCAAACTAGAAAATGATTGTCCATGTATCAATAACATATTAGTGCTCCCTCCCAACCTGGGGAGTAATCACCTCCCTTTCCAATAAGGAATTCATTTCCACGAGTCCAACTTGTCCCTTAAGTAAGCAAACTTTTCATCTTGGACATAGGCTTTATCAAAATATTTGTTATCTTCTCACTGGTGGAGATATACTGGAGAACTACTTCTTCCCTCTGGACTTTATCTTGGAAAAAAAAGTACTTGATCTCAATGTTCTTCAACCTGTCATGGAACACTAGGTTCTTTGATATCTTTACATAGCTCTAGTTTCCACAATATATCACGATCGAATCCAGCACTTGATCGAACAGTCCAGAAACCATCTTACGGAGCCACACTACTTCCATACAAGCATCACAAGTTGCAATATACTTTTATTCTATAGTGTTGAGTGCAACAAACTTATGTTTCCTTCTATCCCATGATATCGTGGAAAATCTCAATTTGAAACATATCCAAGAATCACTTCTTATGTTATTTTCACTCCCTGACCAATCTGAATCAATAAATCCATGCAGTTGTATATCATAACTCAAACATCCTATGAAGACATTTCAAGGCATTCTTTTCAATTATTCAATTATCATGGATAAGTTCAACCTAGAACTATTTTCACATCAAATCAAATATCTGGCTGATTATTCTCCAAATACATCAACGAGCAATTCAATTGTCAATACATGGACGGGTCTACTGGATCATAGTCTCTCAAATTATTCAAATTTGTCATCATCGGAGTTTGTCATGGATTTGCAATCCATTATCCCATACTTATAAAGTACTATTTCGATACACTTCCTCTATCATAGGAAGTTTTCACCACACTTCCACTATACATGAGAGGCTTTGCACCAAGTTTCTTGAATCCATACAAGGCCTTCTTCCATATGCATTCATGGGTCTCTTTCTAGTATACATCAAAACCTTAAGGTTTCTCTTCATATGATTCTTATTCAATTAATTTTTTGAGAAGAACAGTCTTTACATCCATATGATGTAAACTCCAACCCATGGATATTGCAATAAATATAATGGCTCAGGTAGAGGTATATCTGGTTATAGGAACAAGTTGTCATCATAATATTCTCCCTCATTTTGGGAGAACCCTCTAGCCCTGAATCTCGCCTTGTATCTATCAAAGCTTCCATTTATAAGTCTTCATTGATTCTTCAATGTACCATATCATTGGGGATTATCTTCCTCCCAATATCGACTTCATGCCTGAATGAGAAATATTTAGAACTTCCTTGTTTTTATTATGAGACTGCATGCTTCTGGAATTCTGCAATCAATTCCCTCTATATGAGAGACTCCATGCTTCTGTGTATTGCACCTCTCTTTTCTTTCTGCAAAGCATCACAAGCATGTTATGGTTTATGTTCAACTGGTAGTTGTTGCAAGCATTGTGTCATCCTTATAAACTTATTCTATGACAGATTCTGCAAAGATTGTTCATCAAAGGTTTGTCAACATATTTCATAAGGGTACCTTCCCGGAACAAAACAAGAAGAAAAATAAATATCGAAGACAATATATTTATGATAGAAAGTCAAAACAAGAAGAAGGACAAGGATAGAGGTAATTTATACAAGCCTGGAAAGACATATTCATGATACCCTTCATGAAATAACATGCCTAAGACAACAAGAACAACAGTTTTTCTGATACAACATCTTTCATATGAAGGATAGTTTCTTGGTAGAATTACTAAGATGATCTAGTATGAGAACAAGAAGAAGAAATATCTCCTAGAGTAGGTGTTAGTTCATATTTGCAAATAAGTACATTGACTAGTCTAAGCTACTAAGTACTTATCAATACTCACTTGAGTGACAATAATCAGACTTGATATGCAAACTTGGAGTCTTGCTATTGTTCCACTTGAATTGATTTTCTTCGGGTACAAGTATCCTTTCCAACCTATCCTTTAAACTTAAAAAAGATGCTTTGTTGACAAAAAAATGAGTTAGAGAATACGATCTCAACCTTATATTATCTTGACTAAAGTCAGCTTATAACTTTGACTAGAAGTTCATAATGCCATAACATCCATAGATATATCCAGTCAAACCTGGAGAGTGTGTTGATCTTTAGAATGTACTAAATACATGATCATTGCTTTGGACAAGATCCATTGTACATTCCTTGCAAACATGCTCATGCTAATGATACAAATTAAAAGAACATGTATAGGTACAAACCTTTGTTACCCAATTGTGATGGTAAACCATAGAATGACTTTGTTGGACCAGATTTTTAGCTGCTAGAGGATTGGTAAACCTCATAATGTTCCTTTTGTAGATTTCTCTTGGGCACATCATACACTTTCTTCATGATAGGCCTCTTGTCTTCATAACTTCCTTCCATTTTGAATTTTGACTAGTCAACCATAGATTTTGACCTGATCAAACATTGAATTTGACCAAAATTTCAAACTTAACGTCTTGGCTTGCTGAGAGTACTAGCAGGTGCACTAAGCTAAGGTGTACTAGGTTATTATAGAATTAGATCAAGCACTTCACTTAAGGTGCCTCAACACGAGGGTTAGGGTTTTGTTGTTGCAACAAAACTTTGATTGCAACTGCAACTACACAAATCCTCCCAATCTACCTTCTAGTGGTTAGACTATCCCAAGATAGTGTGGGCCCATTGTTACAGAATAATTCCCCTGCAGACAGGTGAATTTTCCCTTGGAGTACAAACCTCTCTACCAAGACAAAAAAACACAAGTGGACACTAACATCCCTTTGAATTTAGCTTAACTATCAGAAAGAGAGAGAGGGAGAAAAGTGTGATGCACCTAGTTTCGAAGTTTGTCCTCGTTGCTTCCAATCCGATCTTGGTCTCCAAACTCCTTAGAGAAATTTGATACATGCAATGCAATAGACAACAAAGAGAAACAAATAAATCCTAGGCTATAAGATTAAATTAAACAAATTCATCTACAAATACTGAAGGAACAATAGACAAGCATATGCAAGAATACAAAAGCTTGAAGGAAATAGGCCAAGTATATTAAAATTAGAACCCAAAGAGAATACTTACAAACATGGATGATGATTCATCATTCCTCCAAGCTCCCTTCGTCCAGCCCTTGCATGATTCTACAAAGATCATAAGTTTGATATCTAAAAGCCTCCTCCTTCCTCCCATTCTCCATGGAAATCCCTCATTATATATGATTTGGAGGCTTAACCACCATGGAGAAGATAACTCACTAGATCCACTAAAATGGGATCTCCAAGATTTTTAAGGAGAAAATATCTCTCAAGGATTTTATGGAGAAAATATCTCTCAAGGATTTTAAGGAGGAAATATCTCTCAAGATCCACCAAATTAGGATTTTGGTTTGAGAAAATATGTCAACCATCCATGATATTCTCAACCTCTTCTTGAGATTAGGAAACTAAATGTGAGGTGGATTCTCACACTAAATTAATTTCCTTTTTATGAATATTAATAAATAATTCATGTGCACGGTATTTTGACCTTCATATAATATATTTCTCCTGCACATTGACTAGGGATTGTGACAAATGTTCTTTCATGGTGTCAGTGTATGTAACACTTTTATGAAACTTGTGACACTTAGGGTGAGGTACTAAAGTGTGGAATTTTTGTGTGTAACATATTTCCCCCTAAAGTGTGAGGTCATTAGAGAAATTGATGCCTGAAACACTTTATAATTCTTCAATGCAAGGGCATGGATTTGAAGAACCTAGAAGAAGATGCAAAAAACCATCAAACAACATTAATATATGTTCCATTTTCGAGGTAGGAATACCTATGCTCAGAATACGAGATGACTCAAATCAAGGTCTCCAACCAATACACTACGGATCCATGAAAAATATTGACTAAGGATATGGCCACCTGAGATACAATGTGTATCCATACCTCCATGACATGAAATGATCGTAGCCATGAAAAATACACAGTGGAGCTATGAGATGATAAAACATAGCCACTAACCAATACAATGTGGATCTATGTGATAGTATATATATCAACATGCTCAAATGATCATTTTCGCAGCTTGGGAAAAGCAGATAACAGAGTGAATGCTCAACCCAGGATCTCCGTCCCAATCTTGATGTTGTAAGAATATAGCCATGTGAATAGATGATTTGATGTCTAACATGGTAGAAACCACTTGATTACCGATCATTGAGGTAAACCATTAACAATTGCGAGGGAAATCACCAATGGTGTCAATGACTCCCAAGGTACCCTAGTACATTCCAAAGAATGTGAATAAATGAGTTGAGGTCAAACATTCATGGAATCGTCCGATCATAGGTCAATGATGTAAACCTACTTTCGGAAGTGAGGAGGCCTTCCATTGAGGCATGGAGGTCCTAAGGAACTAAATGGTTTCTAAGTATAATTCTCAGATGATGTGTTGAAGTCGACAGGAAAATACTCGTCGAAGGAGGGCTTGATGTATCCCCCATCATCAATGTTGTAACCTAGGTATTCACCCCTACTACTCCTCTCTCATTTCCCTATGCCTTCATCAAATTTTTCCTCTTCTGGTTGGTGAATTCGGTTTCCCATTACTAAGTGACTTGGTTTTTATCGTTTCTTTCTTGATTGAGTTTTCGCGCATTTTGTTTCTATTTTTTTTCTTGAAGGATAATTACATGTTGTGATTTGGTTCGAAATGCTTGTCATCATGTTTTCCATTGATTGAGCTAGTAGTAGGTCGACCAAGCCTTTTTCTATACACAGGGAATGCCTATGGACAAAACACAGCAAATCAAAGCAGTCCAATTTGGTCTTAGAATTTAAGCCAAAGAGTCAGGTCAAGTCTTCAATGGTGGATATCCAACACTCAACGCAGATCAATGACTCTCGTGCATTCAGAGTCTCAAACTCACATGGGTTTTAACAGGATTGACTTCACAACTTTGACGTTCGGGTGTCCAAACTTGCCTTTGGTTCAAATATTCTGAAGTATTGGAGCCCCGAAGTGCCGAAGTGGGACCTCACTACCACGTCACTTCGTAAGTTCATTCATTTGGGAGGTTTTGGTCCAAATAAAGAAAATAACAAAGTGTTGAATTGTCAAAGTTCCGAAGAAACGTGGCACTAATCAACCATGATATGTGGCACTCATTTTTAGGTCAATTGGTTGCGTCATTCACCCATTTCTGAGTGACACATGTCACTCTCTTTTCATGACACATCAGTACAGTGACATCGTTTGGACACATTAGATCAGATTCATACCACTCCTGTATTTTTTTCAACTTAGCATAGGCCGAAGTCACCGAAGGACTGGGGTCCCAAACTCCTGAAGTATTTAATGGTAAAATATTCTTAATCTCGGATCAATTAGTAATAATCATGAGTTAATGACTTCGACAGAAAGTCACTTCATGATATTTTCATGCTTCGCAATCCAAAACTCCCGAACGCTGAAGTTTCGAAGTGTCGAAGCACGTAGCACTCATCCGTCAGGACTTGTGGCGCTCATCTATGGAGACATGTTGCTTAAATCTAGCCCTGACACGTGGCACTCATTTTTGGTCATTTGGGTCCCATCATACGCTCATTTTTTGAGTGACACATGTCACTTTCCTTATGTGACACATGAGTAGCTGTGACATCATATGACATTAGGAAACCACACGAACAATGTTTCCTCAAAACTTGGTCGAGGGAAAACAATCCCCCAACACTCACATGTGACTCATCTCGAGTCACTCAGATCTAGGAAACATTGCTTCAAAGGCCTCGAGATTAGATCGAGATGTTGCTTTGCCGGATCTTCCTGCTCGATGAACTCCTAAATCACTTGCTCATTAACAGGCCCTTCCAGGCGTTGTTCCACTATCAAAACCAATTGGTCTAGCTATGAGCCTTGTCCTTCGACTTCTTAAAAAATCGTGAAGTCTTCGTCCTACACCGACTGGAGTCTCTGTGTCACCTCCATAACTTTTCTCTGGATAGTAGTAATCTACTTCTGAACTGCACATTGTTCCTATGATCTTTTCATATTCTCGACTACAGTAAGCAACTTCATCTGCGCTTGCATGGTGGATGCATGTTTCTTCGCCTCCTGGAGCTATTCTTCCAATTTCCTCAGCTCCATATCTTCTGCAAGGTGCTCATAGGTCTGTGCACTTTGGTCACTTAGTTTCTTACACTCTGAGGTGAGTGCTCTAATTCTTTCTACTGCGTTCCTGGAAGCTTCCTCCCTTTGGTCACATACTTCTTGCGGAGTGCTCCGCACTACTTGAAACTCTAGCTCCATTACCCTAACTTGAAGTTGTTGAATGGCCTCAATGAGCATCCCCACTTATATCTCGGTTGACTCTTCTTCCTCCTATGCCAAGCCCGACACATAGAAAAGTGATTTAGTCACTGCCTCTTTGATCGCAATCTGCTCTGTGAGCAGTTGGTCTTTTTCTTCCTGTATCTTCGCATTGTTCTGCTCAAAATTTGTCTGAATTTATTTTTCTCCTTCTATGCAACTCGAAGTTGCTCTAAGACCTCCTCCTTTTCTTGCTTCAAGGCCTCTGTGGACTGCACCTTTTCTTCTTAGACTTGATGAAGTTGAGCCTCGATTGCATCTGCTAGGCTTCATAATTGGGTGGGATCATCCCTAATTCTACACTTTCTACTGAAGAAGGTGCAGTAGGTACTATGTGGTTCGAATAGATGGATTTTTGTATGTCCTTGAGCTCTTTCTCTATTCTTTTATACATTGTTTCTTGATTTTCTTCATGTATATGCATGATATCCTCTGAGGTGTCCTCCATAGCTGCGGTGATGAGATTGACATCATCCATTGTGAGCACATTCTTCGACTAAGGATTATTGGCTCAGGTCTTCTTTCTTTTTTAGGGTTTCTATGGAGAAAATTTATTTTCTTTGATGTCTCAGCCTCTATAAGGGGATCCTTCAGCAATTTAACTTCTCATTTTTCTTTCTTGTCTCCTTCTTCCCCTCCTTCCTCTTGGTTCACTTTGTCTCCTCCCCCTCCTCTCGTGGGTGAGTTAGGTGCATTTTTCTCCAAAGAACTATCCTCCTCATCACTTATATGTTCTGCACTTCCTCCTTCTTATTCTTTTTCTTCTATCCATCATGTTCGACCCGGGTGACTAATGGACTTTCGATGATGTTGGGGTCAGAGAGTTCTGAATCTTTGACTGATATGAGGAAATCTGTTGGCCATTCCTTAGTGATCTCTTCCATGTCTTCCTCAGTCAACTTACAGTAGGACTGCAAATCCTCCTTGCTTTCATCCCTATGTGCAGTGATGTAGATAAAGTGTGGATCTGTGCGGAACTTCACTAGCGGCCTGTACTAATGCAAGGTGTTCGGAGTCATTCGAGGGAATGCTTTAATGGCACGCTTCAGTTGCAAGTAGTAAGCATGGAACACCATGTTCAATTTCCACTACTTTTCCATATCATTTGTGTACCACAAGGTGGAGAACATTGCGACCAATGACTCTGATGGCTCAACTTCAAAGAATGTTGCTCCCTACGGCATCTACCAAGCGACAAATGAAATTAAAATCAGTAACCAACTGAAATGAAAGTCATATCCCTGGTCCTACGCTTCAGGACAGTCCTTCTCCAACTCATTGACGAGGTAACTCGCCCAGTTCATTTGCATTCCTTCGACGCACTTCCCTGTGAGGTCTACAACAAATATAGTGACCTGTGTTGGACGGTTATTTCTGACAAGCTTACCAACAATGAGATGACAAGCTAGACACACTGCGCCATCCCTGATGGAGGCAACCTTGTAGCCTCACTTTCCCTTTTCTACATCACCATAATATTCCTTTATACGTTGGGCCAGGGCGCGATATGCAGCCTTTCCTGGGTAGAACTGTTGAGGGTCTAGTCCCTACATACTCAGTCCTGTGATGCGGTGGATTAGATCCAGATCCATAGTGATGCGCCTATCAACCCATAGATAGCCACCATGATAGCATGACAGGAAGAGTTTAATGCAAGCATTAACCTCCTAATGTCGGCCAAAGTGGGGGATCTTCATCATGTTTAGGATCGTCGACTACACGATCTCCTTTATCCGTGACTGGGAGACTATGCATTGCTTCTTCCCAGTCTTCTTCATCAAATACCGATGCAGTGTGAGCATCACGTAGTTCTTCCAGTCTCCTGGGTTGAAGTCATTTTTCTTCAAAGCTGGGATGTGTCCTAACTGGGGTCCAACTGCGTGTTCCCCTTTTGGAGGTACACAGTGATTATTGTGTACTCAAAATCACATGGGATGTTATTGCAGTTAACCGTGCCAGCCAGAGGTGGGATGTACTCTGGCAAGACCGACATGATTTGCTTCACGTTTGCCAAATCATCGCGGTGCTTGCTTCGCTTCTAAGCAGTGTGGCCGGAACACCATCCAGTCGATGGGGATGCTTTCAATTCTCTAGTCAATGATGCTTGTATTCCTACAGACATGACTTTCTCAATCGTGGGGTCTAAAAGTATCTCTTCCATAGACTTCTCTATTGCACTACATTCTCTCGACATTCACACTTGTAATAAAATAAATCAAGTAGGCGAACGGACAAGCAAGGTAATCAAATGAATGGCAAGGTATAAAAAGAACAACGTGATATGCAATCGATTATCTGTTAGCTCGGATATCTCATTTTGCAAAAATTTGTCCCGATGCAGCATCTGATGAGTTAAATAGGAAAGCGTCGTAATGGATCCTTCCAACAGGTAGTAATGCCTCAATTAATACGAATCCATCCGTTATGGTGTCGTCTCAATGGTCTAATGGGTTTCTTTCCCTCAATAATTGTGTTTCTAGTCATTTTGGAAAGTCATTCTAATGGTCGAAGCACCTCCAACGGTCATATATCTTCGTCGTGGAGAAGTCCCATTCTGTGTTGTTCTGCTATTCCGACGAGGTTCAACTTCTGCAGTTCTACCTCCTGCGAAGTCTTCTCTGGAACTTCCCATAGTTTTTCTAACTTAGCCTTCTTCTTATTGAGTTTCCTTTCCTTCTTTCCTATGATCTGAGTCTCTGGCTTCCTCTTTCCATTCTTATTCTTCTCTTCTCCTAGTAAAGTGACTTCGCATTGTTGATGTGTTCTTACAGATTCTACAGTTAACATTCCTTCTTTTGTTATTTCTGATGTTCTTCTATTAGTTGCACTATTCTTCTAGTTATGAAGTCCCTTAATTATTTTTTTGTCTTTTCAGTGGCTTCCTCCACCTCTTTCCTTCTGATATGATCTTTCTCAATCCAAGTCTTTCCTAATAAAAGTGAAAAGGGGCATTGTTCTCAATAAACCTAATAACTTCAAATTCTTCTTCAGTCGTAGTTCCATGAGTAATGATAGATATATTATTAAATCTTCCACATAGGGTTATCATCTTTCCTTTAAACAAGCCTATCCTTCCCAATGAAGGTATCATAGCAGGCTTTCCAAAAAATTTCCAAGTGCTTTCTGGCATAATATTCACATGTGTTTCTTCATATAATACACAGTGTATGTTGAAGTCTTCTATTCTTATAACTATCCATTGTTTTTCTTTTAGGATCTCTGGTAAGCTGATGTCTCTGTTATCAACCATTTCTTATTTTAACTGTATTAACATAGTCCCTGACTCTTTTCCTATATGATTCTTTAACATATTCTTAGTTTCTTGACCTTCTTTATAGTCTTCTTGTTTCATGTTCATATTTTCAACTTTATCAATCATCCTAGGACAATCCTCAACCTCCTAACCAATAGATTTACAGCAAAGACAAAGAGGGCCTATACCAGGGCATTCCTTAGCAAGATGTCCCAGTCTTCTACAACTATAACACAGTGCCAATCCTCTCTTTCTTTTAAATGATCTCCATCCTTTCCTATACTGTGCACTAGGATCACAGTGATGGACCTGCATTCTGCAAAAAAACTTTCTAGGTTCCTGCATCTACTTATTAGTCCAAAAATTCTTTCTATGCATAGGAATAACATATCTTTCTCTATTTCTATCAAATTTATTCAGATCAAATCTTTCTTCTAACTGTGCCCTAGTTTTCAGACTATGAAAAAATCTATCAAGAACACCTAGATTCATATTTTTACACAAAAAGTTCCACTTATCTTACCTTTACCAGAGCACAAAGATTTAAGATCTTACCTCTTTTCTTCAGATCTTGTCTCTTTCTTAGCACTGAGATTCAAAATTCAAGTATAATATTGTGCACTATAGCAACAGATCTACTCACAGAGATTTCTCTTTTCTTCAGTTCCCAGCAATCACAGTTTCAGGTCCCGGCAACAGAACTATTTGTTGGCACAGGGGCAGACCCAAGGTTCAACGCTTCAACACTACACCAACAAAACCCTAAATATCGACCCTTTCGGAAACACCTACGAAGTAGATGAAGTATCACCCGAGGTAGAGGCAGGGGGGTTGTAGGAATCATATGTATACAACCAGGATGGGAAACAAATCTATGGTTACAATACTTAGTAGGGAACTTAGCCAACAACATGAATTAGTTCTTGAATCTCATTCACATCACAGATCAAACACTTATTACAGAACAATGCAATAATAATAAAGATCTAACACTTCCAATCCCTTAGCACACAACATTAGATCAGATCAATCATTCATTTAGATCATTAATCACTAAGATACAACATCAGATGCATTCATCATACATAATCACATAATCAACATCAACAACATCGCACAAAGCATATCAACACAGGTATACTTGGTTCACCCCAGTGTGGGGTTACGTCCAACAAATTCTTCTTCTTCTTAGTTATTAGTCTACAATCTCTTACATGCCTCTACTCAAGTGCACAGAGCCAAGCCTCGCACTGGACAGGTGATCTATGCATAGCGCACTAGATCCACCTTCCTCAAAATTAGGTCAAGGCACTGAGCCATCTCCTTGATAACATAAAGCCTTACACATTTTGTCTGCACAAAGCCTCTTACAATCACTTTCACTTAGCTCTACAAGTCTCAACACACAGTATGCACAAAATCCAACAACTATTCTTCGCACTTAGAAACCTTCACATATTCTTGCACGAAGCCCACTAGACAGGTTAGAACTAGAACTTACATGCTTATCTATCTATTTATACATTAAAAAAAGGCCTAAACATGGGTAAACCCATGGAAAAACATCCCATAACCCGTTACATAAACCCTAAAACCCTTTTTTGGGTCCACAAGCCCACAAAATGAGTGAGATCTCATGATCTCCGCTTCACCTAGGCACTCCATCTTCGACCAGCTTGTCGAAGTCCCAAAATTGGTCAAACATGACCAATGTTTCCTCAAAACTTGGTCAAGGGCCAACAATTGCACTCTGAAGCCCCCGAATGTCAAATTTATGAAGTGTCTCACACACATTTATTGCATAATTGAAATATTTAAAAGGGGCGCCAAACCAGGAATGGGGAAACTACACGTCCAGACTCTAGAAAATCACAACACGACTTGATTTTGTCCTCAAAGAGATAAGTGGTGGAAAGACACGACCACACTTCCAGTTGTCTCCAGTGGCCTCCAACAATGTGCGTGCATGCCATGATCGATACATAGCTCATTTCTTTCACTCTTGGTCATTTCTGTCAGATCTCAGTTCGCTCCAACGTATGCATCAGTCCAAATTCATTGCTAGTAACAGTTCTCAATTGTTTAGTTCAAGACTCTTTTAGTTTAAGACATAATAAGTGGTCTTCTATGTGTGATAAGAACCAATCCTTTTTTAAAAGTCAAGTTCAAAGTATTCATTAACATACTCCAACATTGTGTTTTAGTTAATTTAATATTTTGTTTAATGACAGATGTGGTAGAGTTGAGCCCCAGTTCCACACTGGTCGAGGGCCTTTGCATTTCTGATAAATATGCAGTTTTTGTATGTTTTGAGGGTTCAGTATTTTAGGGAAAGAAATCAATACAACAACTGGTTGGACCCACTTTGCGCATGGACTAAATCTCTCTAGCTGGTGAATATACTATTGATGACAGTGTGTCTGTGTCCAAATTAGTATGTGTTTCTTATCTTGAATACAATTTTTATTTGTGTGAAGTACATTTCTTTTCCTTTGGCTATTGTGTAACTTGTCTTTATTAATATGCAACATGTGATAACATATATGCTTTGATGAAGATTTTTTTTTATTGCAACCTATGGGAGTAATTTTGTTTTTGATACATGGTTAATGCCTTGAAATAATATTTTAAGTATTAAACTTCTTGCAACAGATTATTCATTGAGTGGTTTGTTGTTTCCCTTTGTTTTTACCTCTATTATTTCACTTGTCTACCATTAGTGTGCCACCAGCCAAGGAGGACCCTCATCCATATCATTTTTCTAGCCCAACCATGCTCTTGTCTTGGTAAAACCAACCCTATAACTGACCAACAAAACCCAAAAAAACAACCATTCTAAACTTGAGTTGGCCTAGCTCTTCCCTTTAGCAGTCAGGTGCAAACTTTAGGACCAACATCTTCTGGCACTGTTGTTGGGGAATGGAGTAACGAAATATCTTTCCATTGGAGAACAAAATTGAATAGCTTTCACCTTTGATGGTGAACAAATATCAGACAGAGACAGACTACCATCTTTCACCTAGTGACTCCACTGAGTAGAATTTGCGAAAGAAATATTAGCTCCCAGAAAAGGACTCAACAGATCCAAATATGAACACATCAAAGCCACCAAGGGTTATCCTAACCCTGATAAGGACACAGTAGTCTCTGAGCCAGAAAGGAAACTAACAAAATCCACCGTAGCTCAGAGATATACCTCCCCCCTCAAGGGTAAAGTTGCGCTCAAAGAGTCTACTTCTTTGCATCATCACAAGCAGCTTGAATTTGCTAGCCCTGAGAATCACAATTCCAAGGAACCTCATACATATTCAACTTGTGACTCTACTTCATCATCCATTCCAACATCCACCCTTGTATCTCCCATAAATCTTCAGATTCCTATTTCCCAAGCAATGGTTGCTAACAGGATAGACGTCATAATTGCTGCCAGATATGCACCCCTAGTTATGCATGTAGGCTTACATGCACTCCCCGCCATAGATTACATGAAATATTTACCAATATATAATGGGGAAGGTGATGTCACTGCTGAGGAACATCTAGTATCCTTCTACAGTTTTGCAAACAACTTTAACATTGACTATGCAGATGTGTGGATGAGGTTGTTTATGCAGATTTTGGATGGGGAAGTAAGGAAATGATTTTGGGGTCTTCCTCTAGACTCCATCGCAAATATTGAGGTGTTATATGAATATTTCACAAGCAATGGGGAGATAGGAGATATTATATCTACTACATCACTGAGTTTGGGGCTCTAAAGAGAAAGAATGGTGAATCTATTGTTGGAAGATTGGGTGTTGTCATTGATGTCAACCCTAGTCATGGGTTTTGGACCGCAAGATTGATGGAGGTATTTGGACATGAAGGAAAAATCACATGTAGATACAAGACCCATGGATGGATAGTATACATCATGTTATTTCCGGTGGTATGTGTCACATCATGTGGATCCTCATGGTTGAGGAGAAATGAATTTTTGAAGATGACAAAGTGAATTGAAGAAGGAAGTACTTGTAGGCCCTGAAGATAATTAAAGAAAAGAATTACAAAATAAGAAATTTTCAAGTCGGCCCTAATGTTAAAGGAAGTGACATAAATGGTATAAACAAATATCATTATACATTCATTTTATATAAAATTTGAATTTCAGAGGAAATCGGAAGTAGAGAAGGTCATATTTCAAGGGAGGATGACGTCTTTTGGTGATGTGTTCTAAGGTATGTTATTTTCAGGCCATCTTACCATTTTTTCTATTATTATTTTTTTAGAACAATTCAGATGGTGAAATTTCTATGCTATTGAGAAAACATATCAAGGTACCTATGGTAAAAAATTTATCTCTTGATTCGCTATAATTATGGAGATACACTATGTGGAAGATAGGGTTTGTGACTAGTCCTGAAGCTAGTCAATAAACAAATGTTCTGGGTAAAACAGTCATAAATTATTCATCGAGCATCCAAATTACATGGGACAAATTTTATTGGAAAGAGTACGGACTGTAGCTTATTGTGTGAGAGTTTCAGAATCTGATGTTAAATATTGAGCGCGGGGCATTTTGTACAGGTTCGGTCTCCTAAATAACCCAGAATTGAATGAGGTCTACCATTCTCTCTTTGGGAATGATTCAAGGAGTGAAACTTGGAGGAGTTTCAGAGAATACATTGAGTAATATTATCTATAGGATCATATTACTCCAAGAATTGAATAATTGTAGAAACTGAAGAAGTCTCAGGAAGCATTATCAGGTTCTATGTGATGATTGGTTGATGGTGATGATTTAATGCAAAGTTTTATTATCTCTCATATATTCTTGGGTGGAAGGAAGGGGAAAGG
>JZKD02S0451788.1:116150-136547 GCA_000966675.3 Picea glauca
TACCCCACTTAAATGTTCAAGTACAAGATGATTCAAAATGAAAATGTCTCCTTGGTATATATAGGAGACTAGGAGGTTTTAATGGCCTAAAGCCGACATAAATCAAATAACATTAAAAATCTAAATCACAACTAATGGCCTAAAGCCGACATAAATAAAATAGCATTACTAATCTAATATGCCCCAATTAAGTGGTAATGAGCCAATATTAGGGCTTAACATATCAAAAGTTATGTATCGGTCTCGTACCATATAGGAAACTGAAAATGCATCAGTAAATCCATGACAAGGGAGTTAAAGTCAACAAAAGAGTTACGTGATATTTCAATATACCATTTTGTTGTTGCACCTGTAAGTGTTCTCCAAAAAATTCTAAGACGAATGGAATCGTCCATCAAAAAGTTTGAAGAACACCATAAGTGGAAAGTAATAACATGATTGTTAGGATCCTCCCCGGGTTTTCCGTCAAATTTCGGAATGTCAAACGGTAATTTGGCAGGGAAGGTGGGCCAAAATAGGGCATGAAGGATGGGATCGTTTGTTAAACGCGACAGATCTGGAATATCTAACATTTCCAAGAACAACAGTTTTTGGTTAGGTAGTTGATATTTATGATAACCATATTGTGTAGGAACACTAGTAGGACCGTATCCAGGTTGTGGTGAGGTGACAAAACTAGATGGTCCTCCCTTATACGGTGGTTTTCCGAGTTGTCCACCTATGTAAGGTGGTTGTCATGTTTTTCCACCCATGTACTATGATTGAACAGATGGACCTCCTATGTACTGTGGTTGACATGTTGGTCCCCCTATGTATGGAGGTGGAAGGGACTATTTCGTTTGAATCGTGAGGTTTACGGATTGAAAGAGCATAGTTCCTTATGGAGGAATGCACGTCAAATTGGGTTGAGTCTACAAAGGATTCGCAACTCTTGGATATGGATTTCCAGGATACAGACCAGTGGTAGTAGGGATAGAAGGACTTGCAGGAGTGGTTATCCCCCATTCTTGTTGATGTTTCAACCATGTAGGTTTCCCCATAGTAAAAAGTTCCTCTGCAACTGAAGGTTGCCCCCCAGCTAAAGGTTGGCCTCCCATTGAAGATTGTCCTCCAGTGTAGGGATTACTAATTTGTGATATGTGAGATAGAATTTGAATAGCTTGTGTAACCATGGTTGTGTGAATGACTTGATTTTTGGCCATTCGACCGATGGGACGACCAAGTAAATCACTTGGCGTGTGCATGTGTGGAAAAAATGAAGTGGGAATATTACCTGGCTCATGTGCAATAGGAGATAAATACACAAGTGGTTGATTCAAGGTCACCTGGGTCACTGATGTTTCTGGTAAACAATGAGAACCATTAGTAGAAACTACAAGAGTTGTGGAAAAAGATTAATTCCCAATTCCTTTAGGAAAATAAAAAATTGGTGGGTTCATGCCAAAAGATGGTGTAATTATGAAACCGAGCGGTAAACGATAAGAAGAATAAGAATCATCGTATCTCATGGGTGGTGGATCAAAGAGTGGTTTTCCAAGTGGATTATTAAACGGAGTATTCACAACATATGCCAAGATTTCTACGAAGTTTGGGACCAGTTCTTCAATGTGATATCCACTTCCAGGAGAGATGCTCCCAGTTTTAGAAGTGTGATCTGTGATCACTGCTTCGTAAGAAAGATTATGTTGTGGTTCTTGAGTATCAAGTTCCATGCCTTTTATACTGTGAAATTTTTTATCCTAAGGCAGACTATAAAAAAAAATGAAACACGCTCCAATGAAAACTAAAAGCAATCAACCAAGCAACAACAGATTTAAGGATCTTCCAAAAATGAGATATCAAGCTGCTAGTGAAGAAGTGAGAAGAAGTTACCCTGACCTCCACATAACAACCCTTCTCAGTGAAAGCAACCCTCTCTTTTGCAGGATCACCCTCCAATGGTACTGAGAGTGTGATATGATGTCTTCCCTAGGTACCGTGGGAATCCTCCCACAGTCACCTATGTAGGTACCTAGGAAAGGCCACGAAGGTTACCAACTCGTAGTCAGCCTCCAGGGGGATTTTAGTCGACAGTTAAGACCGAACGTATGGGTAGGATATCAAATTCTGATGCTCTTCAAGAAAACTAAAGACAAGTGGACTGGTAGGACTCTAGAGGACCCCAAATGGATTCGGATTTCACGAAGCACCGAGACCGAATGAAACCAGTGGTTTCTCAAGAACAACCCCCAATATACGATATTTCTTCTACGATTGGTTAACCTTTGGAGGGGTAATATTCACTTCTCTCCCACACATGACCTTGTGTTTATCCGATGTGTGAGAGGGGGTTCCTAGATATTCTTATAAAAAATTTATATTTATACGCACTTTAGTGTTCTACATTCTCTTTAGTAGTCTTGGGAAATTTACTCACTTCACCTAGTCCAAAGACCCTAATCCTAAGCTATTGTTGGTGTACTAAAAACAAAAAATATTTGAGTTGATTTTATTAGCGCGTGGTTGATTTTAATGGATTTTAACTCAAAGGGTTCACAGACATGAAATTGATGATGTGTAAGAGACTAGACTGCAAAAGAATGCTACGCAGTTCCTTCTTTCTATGAATTCTACGTATGGGAAGGAGAAGAGTTCTATTCTTCTTGATACAAGCAAGCACTCAAAATAATGAAACTTTCAATTTATGGGATCAATATGATGCCAAAATACCAAGCAAATGTTTTTGAAAACCAAAATGCACTTGCAAAACTAGTTATTTTCCCCAAACATAAACCAAAGAAAACTTCCTAATGAATGCACAATTTCTTCAGTTGATTAACTATGCAAGGAGATATGCAAACTTTTTTCTTCTTAACTTTTATATGAAAGAGATATAAGTTTGATACAAAGAACTATGAGGAAAAAAGTAATCAAACAAAGAGAACTAAAAGTGATGAGAACTAAAAGAAAACAAGTAGGGAATAACATTTTCAATCAAGAACTCAATGATGCAAAAGAGAAAGAAAATAAACACTCATGAAAATCCTCAAATGATGAGCAGCAAGAAATAGAAATCAATATAGGTTGTCATAAGAGTCTTAATCATCCATAAAAGAGAGATGTTTCAAATGAATACAAGAAGGCTCAATACCAAGCAACCTTTGCAAACCTTAGTTCATGAATAGTCCTAAACATTCAATATGAAAGCTTTACGAGATGAATATCAAATAAACTCAAAAGGAAAACGGAACCAAGGGATCATGTTAACCCAGGGGGATCACAACTAAGAGAAAACTTGCAAACTCAAAGGATTAAAAAAAGTGAATGATAAATGGCTAACTCTTAGAAAAAAAAATTCAAGAGTATTCAAAGGTCTCTGAGCAAAAATCTCCTCGGGATTAGACTGAGAAAAAGTGAGCATAAAGGGGAAGAAAAACTCAGAAAAGGAGATTAGTGCTCCTATTTCCAAGGGGATAGAGTGATATATCTCTCTTGTATACACTATAGGGGAGCATTGATAATAGATAAATGCTCTGGTATACATAACAAAGGAGTGCTACCCTTCCCAAAAACTCATAAATAAGGCTTGAAACTCGGAAAAGTTTGCAAAAAAAATTGTGAAATCTTCAATGAAGAAGAGAGAAATGGAAGTAGATCAAAAATAAACAATAAATATGATATAAAGGTGGGAAAAATCTCAAACTATCCAAGGAAAGACAAGTCAATGTCCCTCCCCAGTGGATTTGCCAATTTCTATTACGGAATAATTCCCCTGCGGACAAGTGAATTTTCCCTTGGAGTACATACCCCTCTACCAAGACTGAAAAACACAAGTGGACACTAACATCCCTTTGAATTTAGTTTAACTAATCAGAAAAAGTGAGAGGGAGAAAAGGTGTGACGTACCTAGTTTCAAAGTTTGTCCTTGTTGCTTCCAATCTGAACTTGACCTCCAAACTCCTTAGCACAATTTGATACCTGCAATGCAATAGACAGCAAAGAGAAACAAACAACTCCTACTCTACAATATTAGATAAAACTAATTCATCTACAAATATTGATGGAACAATAAACAAGCATATGCAAGAATACACAAGCTTGAAGGAAATAGGCCAAGTATATTAAAATGAGAACCCAAAGAGAATACTTACAAACATGAATGATGATGCAACATTCCTCCAAGCTCCCCTCATCCAAACCTTGCATGATGGTACCAAGATCAAAAGTTTGATATCTAAAAGCATCCTCCTTCCTCCCCTTCTCCATGGAAATCCCTCATTATATAGGATTTGGAAGCTTAACCAACATGGAGAAGATCACTCACTAGATCCACTAAAATGGGATCTCCAAGATTTTTAGGGAGAAAATATCTCTCAAGGATTTTCGGGAGAAAACATCTCTCAAGGATTTTAAGGAGGAAATATCTCTCAAGATCCACCAAATTAGGATTTTGGTTTGAGAAAATATCTCAACCATCCATGATATTCTCAACCTCTTCTTGATATTAGTAAACTAAATGTGAGGTGGATTCTCACACTAAATTAATTTCCTTTTTATGAATATTAATAAATAATTCATGTGCACATATTATTTTGACCTTCATATAATATATTTCCCCTCCACATTGACTAGGGATTGTGACAAATGTTCTTTCATGGTGTCAGTGTATGTGACACTTTTATGACACTTGTGACACTTAGGGTGAGGTTCTTAAGTGTAGCTTTTTGGTGTGTAACACCCATAACCTGTTAGAAAGAAAAGGTGTGATCGTTTCACTGTAGAAAATATCTCAATATTGTCACCCAACCATAGGCACAAATGCCACCCCAAGCACCTTAACCTTGAAATATAGAATAATTATGGAAGCAATCCCTAGAACCAATAGCCAACCAAGGTAGCATGCCTCTCTAGAGCTAGCGTACCAAGAAGAAATTCCAAACCATAACCAAGCAGAAAATCCAACCATAACCAAAGACCAAGTCACCATTGCAGCAATTGTGGCTCTCCTCTAGTCATGCACACCACTTGTCCTTATGTAGTTGTGAGAGTGAGTGTGACAAATGAGCTTTAGTGCCCTCTTATTTATAGTCCTCCAAGTGACCTAACTGGGCCAACTTCTACTTCTGGAGGATAATAATTTAATATAAATTATTATCTTGAGCCAACTTGTCTTCTAAGGTTATTTCCTAACCTTATAGGGTTTCTCTAGCTTCCTGGAATATTCTAAACTAGTCAAAGGTTACATGTAGAGGTTAATACCTCCCACGGCTACTAAAATATCAACAGGGGAAGCATGAAGCTCCAAAAGAACCGTAGATTTAAGATGTGACTATTTGCTTAGATATAAATGACCTTTGTAACTAAGCTCATCATTGTGCCAAGAGTACCCTGGAGAAATTGGATAATTGTCTTGCAATTGTTGTATAAGGAAAGAAATTTTAGGGTCTTGTAGCCATTCCTGACGAACATCTTGAAGCCAATATGGTACAAGGAAGAAGAGAGAAAAGAGGGAACATTCATCTTCATACTTCCTGGAAATAATTTCAGCAACCACATTTTCTTTTCCCTTCTTTTAAATGATCTCATGATCATATCCAAATAGCTTGGTCACCCATTTTTTTTTCTTTGGGGAGGAAATTCAGTGTTCCAGAAAATGCTTGAGGCTCTAATGATCATTTTTAATTTAGAAGCATTTCCCCAATAGATAAGGCCACCATAGGTCCATGGCATGTAGAATAGCCAACATTTCCTTTTCATACATGGATTGGCCCAAATTTCACTCAGAAAGTTGTTTGATAGTGAAGGCCAAAGGTCATCCTTCTTGCATGAGGACTGCTACAATTCCTTTCTTGAAAGAATCAAATTCTAGGACAAAAGTATTCTTGAAGTCAGGAAGGGTCGGGACAGGAGTTGTGCACATAGCCTCTTTCAAAGCATGGAAGCATTGATCAACTGTTGGAGTCCAATTGAAAGCATTCTTTTTAAGGAGCGGAGTGAGAGGTGCTGCAATTTTTCCATAATTCTTAACAAATTTGCGATTATATCCCATTAAACCCAAAAAACCATGCAAGCTATTGAGAGTTTTGGTGCAAGGCCAATTCTACATAGATTCAATTTTATTAGGATCCACCCTTAAACCATCCTTTTAGACAATATGACCCAAATACTCCACTTCTGAGGTGCCAAAGGCACATTGAGATTGTTTGAGGAAACATTGGTGCTGAGAAAGTAGATGGAGAACTTTATCCACATGATAAATATGGGTTGTCCATGTTTTACTATAGATGAGAATATCATCAAATAAAACTAAGACAAAATGACAGAGAAAAGGACAGAATACATGATTCATGAGACTTTGAAAAGTGGAGGGAGAATTACACATGCCAAAAGGAATGACCAAGAACTCATGAGTTCGAAATGAATTCTTGGGAATGTTGGCTACTTTCATACGTACCTGGTGGTAGACAGAATGAAGATCAAGTTTAGTAAAGTATTGAGCACCAATAAATTCATCCATTAGATCATCAATGATAGGAATGAGAAAATTGTCTTTGATGGTGAGTTTGTTGAGGGCACAAAATTCTGGATGACGATGCATTGGGAGAAAGACTTCCCAAAACTAGAGGAATGGAATGATCATGAACACCTTGGGAAGGGGGAAGTCCGTGGGGAGTGGAAAAAATAGTTTGGTGCTTGGATAGGATAGATTGGAGGTCATGATGCACAAAGGGTGTCTCAATTGCTTGAATGGCATTGTTAGGGACCTAACCTCCCTAACACCTCACGTACATAGAATAATATATTTCCATGTAATAAAGGTCAACATTAGTTAATAAGGCCTATTTAATAAATTGGAATAAGTCAATGTAAGAAGACTTAATAGAATCTTTCGCTTCTATAACGATCTTCCTCTAGAATGATCTTTAGAAGATAGAATTAGTGTAAATAAGAGTAGGAATCATGAGAAGTTTTGTCTTGAGAATTATTGAAATAGAGCGTTGCTTTGTTGTAGGTTTCCCCAAGACGTAAGTGAACATTGTTTCCTATCAATAAATTTATTATTGTTTTGATGTAGTTTCATCTATTATGTTGTTTTGTTTTTATTCTCTGCAATATTTATGTTTCTAGATACTATAATATATATGGTACCTTACAAGTGGTATCAGAGCGCTTTCCTTGGCAGAAATTTGTGGGTTATTTTTTTTCAAGGTAGAGACGTATTTCGACGTCTTAAATCTACAGAGATTTTTCGTTCAACGCATAAATCCACACTCGAGGAATCATACACGTAGGAAGTACAAGTGGTACTTAAGCGCACGTTGTTGGCCACCCTTGTAAGCCATGTGGGTACCCCTTCGAGTGGTAGCGCATCGGACAACACCTGTATACAGATCAGCCTAGATATCATGAAGCCCTTTGTAGATAAACCAATCAATCGCATGACTGTTATAGTGCCACTGAGAACAACACTCGGGAAGATACTCTCGATTACCTGGGTAATTGGGTAGTATGGCTAAGGGTACAGTATACCCTCCTTAGTTGTTGCCCTGAGATATTGGGCCAAGTAATACTATTCGACCCCGCACATATATCAGAGAGCTATAACATTGGGAAAACCCTTGTCTATATAAACCTTAAAAAACCATAACCTCTGGTACATAAGAAATACAGAAAGGGAACATACAAGATTTCTCCTGATCAAAATTTGGGCATTTTGACACTGCTTTTTTCCTATTAAGAATTTGGGCATTCTCACACTGCAGTATTATTCAGATCTGAGTATAACTCCATAGGAGTAAAACAAAATTATGGGGTGTTCCTGCACCCTTATTTGAGACCTAGCCCATTGGACTCCTTTATTCATCCTAATTTCAGTGATACCTATCATTTTTCAACCCTTTTTTTTCCTATGGTCCCAACCCCTCTCGGCACCTCTATTGGGGACCTATTCCATTGGAATCTTATTTTCATCCTGATCCCAATGATACCTATCATTTTTTAGCCTTTTATTTTCATGGACCCACACGCCCCTTTCCACCACCTCTTCTTGTGTTTTCCCCTCACCATGGCCACCACTCGCAACCAAGATCTTGACAACCGCATCACTACCCACATCAACTCCCAAATTGACCACATGAAAGAGGAACTGAGGAAGGACAAAAATTCCCACCTTTCCAGCCAACTTGCATCCCACCTTGAATCTCATCTTGATTCATTTGCTTCCAAGGCCCTGGAAAAACTACCCATTCCTAGACTCCATTCATCATCTAACCCACCTTCTAACCTCGAAGGTATATCTTCCTCGAATTCCCAATAGGTTTAGTTCAACCCTTTTTATCATGATCTTCATCTTCCACGAGTGGAGTTGAACAAATTTGATGGCTCGGATCCCATTGGTTGGGTCACTCAAATGGAACACTAGTTCTCCTTACATGGAATCACTGATGACTTGGACAAACTTCATTACAGTGTCCTTTATTTGGATCCTAAACTTTGGAAATGGTGGCTATGGCATCAAAAATCACGCCAAGGATATGTAGCTTGGACACGGTTTATAGCTGAACTTTATGATCACTTTGACATTGGTACACACTCCCTGGGTCGTTTGACCAAATTGAAATAGTTTGGTACCGTGGAAGATTTTATCGCAACATTTGAGCAATTATCTTTCATAACAGAGGGAATGTCTGATACTTTTTTCAAATAATGCTTTATCAATGGCCTCAAGGAGGAAATATGTTCCCAATTCCTCATGACTCGCCCCCAGACTTGGTTGGAAGCTACTCAATGTGCCAAGGAAGCCCAACAAGTTATTTTTTCCCAACATCACAAAAATTCTTTCCCTCTGCCTCCTCTCCCTCCTACTCCTTCCCCCCATCCCACCCCTCTCAAGATCCAAAAATTAACCCAGGCAGAAATGGTTGAATGCCAACTCAAGGGTCTTTTCTATAATTGTGATGAAAAATATTTTCTAGGGCACAAGTGTAAGGAACATAAGTTGTTAATGGCCATCTCTGAGGATGTTGTTGATGATGAGACTGAATCTTTTCATGAAGTAGAGCTCCCCGAGACAGATAATATCACTCTTCCATATGATCCACCAAAATTTGAATCAATGATTTCCTTAAATGCACTCACTGGCTTCTCTACTCCCCAAATCGTCAAACTAATTGGCTATATAAAAAATTGGAAGGTCATCATTCTCATTGATAGTAGTAGCACTCATAATTTCATTCATCAATGCATTGCTCAAGAAACCCATTGTTATATCCATGCAGTCAACAATTTTAAAATCATGATTGCCAATGGAGGTTCCAAGAAATGTAGGGGGTGTTGTGAAAATGTGTCTCCAAATTGGTCAGTACAACATGAAATCTCATATGTTTTCTATTGACATGGGTGGTTGTGACATCATGTTGGGTGCAGAATGGTTATGCACTCTTGGTCCCATCCTCATGGATTTTAAGGAATTGACCATGCAATTTCAACAGGATGACCAACAATATAAGTTCCAAGGCATCACAACAGGCTCACCTGATATCATCAATTCCCATCGAATGGAAAAGCTCCTCAAAAAATGCATTCATGTATTATTTCCAAACTCAATGCCATTCAAGTCATTGAGACACCATATATGCATCCCGAACTCCAATCTATACTCTCTAAACATCAAAATATATTTTCCACTCCCCATAGCCTTCCCCCTTCCTGCGGTGTTCATGATCATTCCATTCCTCTAGTTCTGGGCAGTCTTCCTCCCAATGTCTGCCTATATCATCATCCCTTTTCCCAGAATAATGAAATTGAGAAAATTGTTCACAAATTTATCGATGTGGGTGTCATATTCCATAGTACCAGTCCCTATTCTTATCTTGTGTTCATGGTCCTCAAGAAATAAGGCAAGTGGTGCATGTGTCCTGGCTTTCATGATCTCAATAAGCTCACCATCAAAGACAAGTTTCCCATTCCTTTCATTGATGATATATTAGATGAGTTGAGTGGTGCTCAATACTTTACTAAACTTGATCTTTGTTTTGGGTACCACCAGATACATATGAAAGAGCCTGGAATTCCCAAGACAACCTTTCGAACTCATGAGGGCCATTATGAGTCCTTGTTCATGCTCTTTGTCCTGTGTAATGCCCCATCTACTTTCCAAAGTCTCATGAACCATGTATTATGTCCTTTTCTCTGTCATTTTGTCTTAGTTTTCTTTGACGATATTCTCATCTATAGTAAAACATGGATAGCCCATCTTTCCCATGTGGATCAAGTTCTCCATCTCCTTTCTTAGCACCAACTTTTCCTCAAGCAATCTAAATGTTCTTTTGGAGCCTCAAAAGTGGAGTATTTGGGTCATATTGTTGGCAAGGATGGTGGAAGGGTGGATCTTAAGAAAATTGAAGCTATGCGGAATTGGTCGCGCCCCAAAACTCTCAAGAGCTTGCGTGGTTTTCTGTGTTTAACAGGATATTATCACAAATTTGTTAAGAATTATGGAAAAATTGCAGCACCTCTCACTACTCTCATAAAAATGAATTATTTCAATTGGACTCTTGCAGTTGATCAATCCTTCTAGGATTTGAAAGACATTATGTGCACAACTCTTGTCCTGAACCTTCCCAACTTCAAAAATACTTTTTTCATGGAATATGATGCATCTGGGAAAGAAATTGGTGCAATTCTCATGCAAGAAGGATGACCAATGGCCTTCACCAGCAAACAACTTTTGGAGTTCTATTTGGGACAATCAATATATGAAAAGGAATTGTTGGCTATTCTACATGTTGTGGATCTCTGGCGTCCTTATCTCTTGGGACAACACTTCCAAATTAAAACAGATCATCGAAGCCTTAATCATTTTATGGAACAACGAATTTCATCCCCAAAGAAACAAAAATGGATCACAAAGCTCTTTCAGAATCTTTGGCTATGATTATAAGATAATTTACAAGAAGGAAAAAGAAAATGTAAGAAGACCTAATAGAATCTTCCTCTTCTAGAAGGATCTTCCTCTAGAATGATCTTTAGAAGATAGAATTAGTATAAATAAGATTAGGAGTCATGAGAATATTTGTCTTGAGAATTATTTTAATAGAGTGTTGCTCTGCTGGAGGTTTCCCCCTCGAAGAGGCAAGTGAACATTGTTTCCTATCAATAAGGTATTATTTTGGTGTTATGGTTTCATCTATTTTGTTGTTTCGTTGTTATTCTCTACAATATTTATGTTTTCAGCTATTATAATAGATCTAGTACCTTACAGGCATAGAGTTGGGAAATAATTTCTGAATGATCCTTTTTAAGAATTTTTTCCATTCGATGGGCATTGATGATCTCAGGGGACCCTGTTGTGATGCCTTGGAACTTATATTGTTGAAATTGCATGGTTAATTTCTTAAAATCCCTAAGGATGGGACCGAGAGTACGTAACCATTCCACACCTAACACAATGTCACAACCACCCATGTTGATAGAAAAAAACATGTGGTTTAAGGTTGTACTAGTTAATTTGGAGATGCACATTTTCACAATGCCCCCCACATTTCATAGAACCTCCATTGGCAATCATGATTTGAAAATTTTCGACTAAACGGATATAGAAATTAGTTTCTTGAGAAATGCAACGATGAATAAAACTATGGGTGTTGTCACTGTCAATTTGGATAATGAGCTTCCTATTTTTAATGTATCCAATTAGCTTGAGGGTTTGGGGAGCATAGAAGCTAGTGACTGCATTCAAGGAAATGACTAGTTCAAATTTTGGTGGATCAGATGGCAGAGTGAGATGAGTCGACTCAAGTATCTCTATCACAGGAGGATCCTCTACCTCTTCATCAAAAACATCCTCAAATATGATCATAAACAACTTATGTTCCTTACACTTATGCCCTGAAAAATATTTTTCATCACAATTATAGAAAAGACCCTTGAGTTTGCATTCAGCCATTTCTGCCCAAGTTAAATTTTTTATCTTGAAAGGGGTGGGATGAGTGGAGGGATTGGGACGGAGAGGAATAAAAGAGGGTTTGTGGTGCCAGGAAAAAAAACAACATGTTGTGCTTCCTTGGCACATTAAGTAGCTTCTAACCAAGTCTCGGGGCGAGTCATGAGGACCCGGGCTCATATTTCATCCTTGAGGCCACTGATAAAGAATTCTCAGAAAAAAGTATCAGACATGCCCTCTGTTCTGAAAAGCAATTGCTCAAATGTGGCAATAAAGTCTTCCATGGTACTGTATTGTTTCAATTTGGTCAAATGGCCCAGGGAGTGTGTGTTAGTGTCAAAGCGTTCATAAAGTTCGGAAACAAACTGTGTCCAAACAACATATCCTTGGCGTGATTTGTGATGCCATTTCCACCATTTCCAACGTTCAAGATACAAATAGAGGACATTGTAACGAAGTTTATCCAAGTCATCAATGATTATGTGCAAGGAGAAGTAATGTTCCATTTGAGTGACCCAACCAATGGGATCTGAGCCATCAAATTTGTTCACCTCCACGCGTGGAAGAGGCAGATCACAATGAACGGGGTTGGACTAAAAAGGATGGTAATTGGAGGAAGTTGTACCTTTGATGTTTGAAGGTTGTTCAGATGAGGTATGGACTCCAAGAAATGGTAGTTTTTTCAGGACCTTGGTAGCAAAGGAGTCAAGATGAGAATCAAGGTGGGATGCAAGTTGCCTGGAAAGGTGGGAATTGATGTCCTTCTTCAGTTCCTCTTTCATGTAGTTCATTTTTTCCTCTATGTGGGTACTAATTCAATTTTCAATATCTTGGTTGTGAATGTTGGCCATGGTGAAGAGAAAATCATAGGAAGAGGTGGTAAGGAAGGGTGTCTGAAAAGGGCAGGTGGGTCCATGAACAAAAGGGATTACAAGTGATAGATACCACTATGGTCAATGTGAGAAGGGGAATCCAATGGGATAGGTCCCAAATAAGGGTGTCAAGACCACAGGAAAAAAGGTTGAAAAATGATAGGGATCACTGCAATCAAGACGAAAGAGGAGTCCAATGGGATAGGCCCCAAATAAATGTGTCAGAAAGGGGTCGATACCACAGGGAAAAACAAAAAATTGATAGGTATCACTACGATTAGGATGAAAAGAGGAGTCTAATGGGATAGGTCTCAAATAAGTGTGTGGGCAAGCCCCAGATCTGAATAATACTGCAATGTTGAAATGCCCAAATTCTTAACAGGAAAAAATGTGTAGTAATTTCGCAACCAACATGTAGGAGGAAAGGTTGTGCAGCAAGAAATCTTGTATGTTACTCATTTCTTATGTTTATGTACCAAGGGTTAGGGTTTTTTAGGGTTCCTATAGACAAGGGTATGCCATGTGTTGTAGCTCTCTGATATATTTGTGGAGTTGAACAATAGTACTCAACCCAATATCTCAGGGCACCAACTAAGGAGGCTAGACCATAACCTTATTTGTACTACTCGATTACCTAGTTACTATAGAGTATCTTCCTGAGTGTTGTTCTTAGCGGCACTATAGCAGTTAGGCACCCTATCGATTGATCTATAGTGGGCTTTAGGATACCTAGGCCAGTCAATATACAAGTGTTGTCTGATGCTCTACCACTCGAAGTGATACCAACAGGGGTTACAAGGGTGTCCAATAATGTGAGCTTAAGTACTTCTTATATTTCCTACGTGTATGATTCCCCGACCGTGGATTTATGTGTTGAACGACAAATCATTGTAGTTTTAAGATGTCAGAAGATGTCTCTACCCTGGAAAAAATTACCCACAATTCCTACCAAGGAAAGAGATCTAATACCACTTGTTAGGTACCAGATCTATTATAATAGTAGAAAATAGAAATACTGCACAAAATAACAGCAAAACAACACAATATGTGAAACCACAGCACCAAAATAACACCTTTATTGATAGAAAGCAATGTTGACTTGCCTCTTTGAGGGGGAAACCTTCAACAGAGCAACGCTCTATTACAATAATTCTCAAGACCAGACTTCTCATGCCTCCTACTCTTATTTTTACTAATTCTATCTTCTAAATATCATTCTAAAGGAAGATCCTTCTAGAAGTGGAAGCTTCTATTAGGTCTTCTTACATTGACTAGTTCAAATTTATTAAATAGGCCTTATTAAATAATGTCGGCCTTTATTACATGGAAATATAGTATTCTACCTATGTGAGGGATTAGGGAGTTCATCTCCCTAACACTCAAACCCCCATATTCATTGCACCCTTAGAAGATATCCTACATAGATGTTGTTAGCTCCGAGAAATTAAAAAAAAAAATGGAAAATTAAAACAATAAGTAAACTAACTTCTAACTCTTGGAATACCTCCCTCTCTGTTGTCTCCCCCTCTATTGCCTCCCCCTCTTGTGTTCTCCTCTTGCAGGATTATATTTAAAATAATTTGAGATAATTAATAAATGAAAGAGAATTTTCCTAAAACCCTAACCGAGACTCAATTAGACTTTACCCTACTTGAGTGTTTCCCTTAAACCCGGGGTGGGAAATAGTATGTCATTTTCGTATCGGTTTTGAATCAACACATGTATTATATACGATGTATGCCATGAGTGTATCTCATATCGGTTGGAAAGGGATTAGTTTAAGTTAGTGTTTCCTTTCTTTCATGGATGGGTGGCTAGAAAGAAGCCCTCTTGCTTGAAAGGTAGGCATATGCCCAGAAATTAACTTATTCCACTGACAAAATGAGATCATCAACCCAAGGGAACAACCTTTACATTATTTAATAAGGGTTCCTAATTATAATAATAGGCTCGAGATCAACTGTTTATTGTTGGGATTGGCCTGCAAAACTGTAGTTAATGAACAAAGAAACAAGGAGAATAACACATCATACAACAAAGACGGATAGGGGGCAATGATATCCTTTATTTCTCAAGAAAGTGGAGAAATGAATACACAAATCTCAAGAAGATCCTCATGGGCTTCTACATTTAAACAAAGAAAATCTCAATCATTTCTAGGCATACGGAAATACAAACGCTTGAGAAATCTATGGTCGTATTGTAACTGCAAGGTGTGTGTTGTCACCACCCAACAATATCCACCTTGAAAACAAATTTTTTATACCTTTCCCAATGAATCAATCATCACCTTCCCTGCAATCTAAGAGAATCCAAACACCACCGCAACTTCTCTAACATTATCGGTTGCATGAACATGTATGCACAGTTTTCTCCAGTATGGACCACTCCACCTCTGAATCAACATAACCATAGGCTAAATCATTGCAACTAGTGTAGGTGATACTCATGCTTCTAAGATACAGAAGCATCCATTTCCATGCTCTTTACCTATTTTTTCCATGTGTCCACTGACAACACCCACTGCATGTGAAATACTTGAAGATTCCATCTCAAACATCATCCTTCCTAGTGTACTTACATAAGGTACATGAGACATAAAATCATTTTATTCCTTACTATTGTTGAAATAATGTAACTGCAAAGTGTATTCTAATTATTATTGTTGCATTATTCATTAGATCAATCCCCTATTGTGGATTGATCATGTCAGCTATTGTAAAAGACCAAATACCCTTTTGTGGATTGATCAAAACATAATTTTAATAGGCAGAATAAGAAGTCGACCCCAAAATATATTAAAGGGGCCACAAAATATATTAAAGGTGGTTATAACCACCCAAAAGAAGAAGTTGGCCCTACCATTGAAGAGACACCTCTGTCCACATGTGCCAGAGTTGTATAAATAAGGAGGCTAGCACCTCATTTAGACACACACTCACTTGTTCATTGTGAAGCAAGTTTCGGAGTTGCAGTTGGAGAAGAGAGAGAGAGAGAGACGCATTCTTGGGAGAGGACTTTCTGTATTTGTTTGAGTTATCTCTTGGAATTGTATTGGTTATCTATAATAAGGAAGTTTTGTTGGGTTTTCTCCCCCATTGGGGTTTCCCAGGATAAATTATGTGTCTCTTGTTATTGTGTATTTCTCAGTGATCCTATCTTATGCTATTGTTATCTAGCGAAATGCAAAGAACTCTAATAATAGTTTAAACCTTAACAACTATCAAGACATACACTTGAAGAAAGACTACAATGGAAAGCTAAAGAGATTTTTACTGGTTTCACAATGTTCATATTGAACCTCATCAATATCTTCTCCATAGACTCATGACAACCATAGCTTACCATTTTTCTGCCTCTATATACTTCTATGCTCAAGATTTTTTTACTAGTCTTGGATCCTTCATCTGAAACATCCTTATCAACTGAGCCTTTAACTTGATGACCTCAACCATGATTTTCTTGCAACAATCATATCATCAAAATAAAACCAAGATAATGAATTTGCTATCAACACAATAATCATACTCACTTCTTAAGAAATTTTGGCCCACCGTGAAGGAATCACAAATCTTGTACAATTGCTCGATTACCTTAGGCCATACAATGATTCTCTAAGTTTGCAAACAAATCTCCCTTTGTGATCTTAAACAGCTTATGATTGTTCCATGTATATATCTCTGCTAATGATGATTTTGGGGCAATAGGATCCCACAATCTACATCTGTTATCTCCATCACTATAACCAACATAAATATACTTCCTTGACTGAATCCGGCCAAGCCGGCCAAGTGAGCCTTCGCCTCTCACCTCCAAGATAATTTCAATGGAGTATGCAATCCATGGGCTCTAAAACCACGAGCTACCAAAACACTTGTGCTCGAAACCATGATTATTGTCCTATCATCCCCCTCCTTTCCCATGACCAAATCTAGCCAAACTTCCCTCAAAGTTAGGATATCTGGGAATATCACATGCTCCCCCTATCACAAGTACGCATGCCTAACCATGTCTTATAGTAGTATACCCATTTACATATAAAACAAAATGTCAACTCAACCTCAAAATTTTCATTTGAAACCTCCAAAGCCTCACCGAGTAAGGAATATGCTCCATCCCCTTCCTCAGCACTCAACTCTTATTTACATCATCATGTTCAAGATTTGAAGCTTGCATCCACAAATTCATTGAATTGGGGATCACCTTCACACCACACACAATGACAACTATAGATCCCAATTTAAAACCTCAACTTCCTTTCAGTCATGGGGCCTTTCAATCATGAGTATTTTGCTTTAAGGGTTCTTCCCTCGCTTCCCTCGAACAAACTAATAGTCTCAAAGGGTGCACACAAAATATGTTGATCCATCTTCACACATTGTTATAGAAGGAAAGTATGTATTTTTCTACGTGTTCCACTGCCATTAAACCTCACAAAACCTTTGTCACGTGGTAATTTAAAAAAAAAAATATATTCTTGTATTCCCGTTGTCCTAGCTTTTCTTGAACAACACTTTAATCTATGGCACTGGAACTCAAGTCAATGTGCCTGAAGATACTACTGAAGTGAGCAATGACATTTCTGACTGCACTTCAACCATTTTTATTATCAATTTCAATCACAGCCAAAGCAAACTCGCCTTGTGATAACAAATATTCCAGAGGACCTGAAAATCAAACCCTCGTTTGTTTGCAACCCTCTAATAGAATACATCCACAACCGGCCAAATCTTTAAGCATTCTCCTTGAGCTTTTAGTAGAGGATTACGATATCGCATTAAGGCATTGTACATGACCTCATGGTAGCGTTAGAAGTGTCCTGGAGCCTCTCCTTGCTTGTCTTCTTCTGCATGTTCATCGGGCACTCCCAATTCCTTGCCTGGTCCACGTTCTAAAAATTTCATCCTCATTTTGATAAACCTCCATACCCAGAAAATATTGCATAAGACCCAAATATTTCATCTCAAATTCATTCATCATAGAAATTTTGAATTCATCCTTCATCTTAGAACTACTACCCATATATAATAAGTCATCAACATATATACTTACAATAAGAATATCATTACCTTCTTGTTTGTAGTAAAGTGTAGGTTCACTTTTACTTCTATTGAAGCCACTCTCCTGAAAATATCCATCAATCCTAGCATACCATGTTCTTGGTGCTTGCTTGAGGCCATACAAAGCCTTCTTCAACTTGTATACTTGATGTTCTTTTTCTTGCACTTTAAAACCTTGTGGTTGTTCCACAAACACTTCTTCTTCTAAGTACCCATTCAAAAAGGCACGTTTCACATCCATGTGATGAATGCTCCATTTCTTCTGAGCTGTTAATGAAATCATCATTCTAACAGTCTCTTGTCTTGCTACTGGTGCAATTTTTTCTTCATAATCAATTCCATACCTCTGTGTGAATACTTTAGCAACTAATCTTGCCTTATGTCTTTCAACACTCCCATCACTATTGTACTTAGTCTTGTAGACCCATTTAGTACCAATCTTTTTCTTGTCATGTGGAAGTTTTGTAAGCTCCCAAGTATCATTCCTATGAATAGAATCTTATCTCTTCTTTCATTGCTTGCAACCAAACCTCATTAGTACATGCATATTCAAAACATGATGGTTCAAAATCAACCTTGGAAATTAAATCAAAATTTATTGTCTTGCCTATTGGGTTTTCTTCATGTGTTGGACTTTTATTCCTTTGATAAATGTCACTTAATATTCTTACCTTCCTTGCAGAATTTGAATTTGATGTTAGGCTTTCACTTGGAGCTGAAGAATTAGATGAGGGGCTACTTGGTGGATTTGTAGCACTTTGAGCTGAAATATTAGTGGGCTGCTCATTATCAATATCATCAATAATATCCTTATCCAAAACAGATTTAGACATATCATCATGGCATTTTTGATGACCATAAACTCCCCCCTTGATCAAAAATTACATCTCTTGACACAATAATGCAATTAGTGAGGGGATTATACAACTTGTAAACCTTACATTGTTCACTATATCCAACAAAAATGCATAACTCACTTTTTGGATCTAACTTTTGTCTCTTTTGATCAACTACATGGACATATGCTACACAACCAAGGACTCTGAAATGATTAACATTAGGTTTTTTTTTCATACCAGGCTTCATATGGAGTCATCATATCAAGTGCACTTGTGGGACATCTACTGAGAATACATACATATGTAGCAACTGCATCACCCCAAAAAGAATTGCTTAATCCCTTGGTTTGTAACATACTTCTTGCCATTTCCACACTGTAAGAAGTGGTGAGTTGTCTTTTGATTCCATTCATATCACAGTAATTCTAAAAATCTTTTGAACAAAATTCTCCTCCATGATCAGTCCTTAAGCACTTGATTTTGCAACCTCTTTCATTTTCCACAAGGGCTTTAAACCTCTTGAATGTAACAAAGGCTTCATCCTTAGTCTTCAAAAAATAAACCCAACACTTTCGTGAGTAATCATCAATAAAAGTAATAAAATATGATGACTTACCCAAACTCTTTGTCTGCATAGGACCACAAATGTCTGAGTGAACTAACTGAAGTGGATATTGGGCCCTCCATGCATTTCCTTTTGAAAAATTATCTCTTGCATGTTTTCCTTTAGCACATCCTTCACAAATATCCTTATGTTCTTGAACCTTAGGAAAACCATAAACTAATTATTTTGATGTTAGAAGCTTCAGACTATGAAAACTCAAATGTCCATACCTCAGATGCCACAACCAACTTTTTTCTTCATATGCCATATTGGCAAGATGGTTGTTATGTTCTCCAAACATCAGTGGGAACATCCTATTCTTTGACATAGGCACAACTGTAACCACCCTATTCCCTCTATTCTTATCATAAATTGTACATTGTTGATTTTCAAACACCACCTTATAATTTTTCTCACACAATTGGCCAACACTCAATAAATTATTCTTTAATTATGGAGTGTAATAAATGTCTTTAACACTTTTCATACCTTCTTTAGTATGGACTTCCATAGCTCCTTTTGCAACAACCTCCAATGCTTTGTCATCACCCAGCTTGATCTTGGATTTGAAACTCTCATCCATTGTAGAAAATAGCTTCTTATTTCCTGATATGTGGTTAGAACACCCTGAATCTAAATACCAAATATCTTTAGTGCCATTTTCAGCTTTGTCATAAGATAAAAATAAATTGTTTGAAGAGGCTTCATCACCTTCTTGAGCATAATTAACACCTTTGTTATTATTACCTTCTTTTAATCTACAATCCCTTTCAAAGTGACCATACCTTTTACAATAATAACACTGTATATTTCTTTTATCAAATCTGCCTCTGCCTCTTCCTCTTGAGTCGCCTCTTCCTCTTGGATAATTCTGATTTTTACCTCTACCATGGCTTTGGTTTCTTTTGCTGCTAGTGTTGGCATCTTCATTCTTTCTAATTTGCAATTTTGAAGAAAAAGATTTCTCCCCACTTCCTCCAAATAAATCTATCAATCTTTCTTCATGAGACATAAGAGATCCAACTAGGTGATCAAACTCAAGAGTAGACAAATCCTTTCTTTCTTCAATGATTATGGCAACATGGTTCCACCTTGGTGT
>JZKD02S0451788.1:205707-233436 GCA_000966675.3 Picea glauca
AGCGTCTTCCCGTGAGGGCTTTCACCATAAGGGGACCACTTTGGAGTTCATCCATATTTACTTCTTATCAACCATGAAAAAACAATAATGATTCATATTTACATCAAACAATATTTGGTCCATTACCCAAGCCTTTGTGCTACGGATCTTTCTTCAAGGGTTGACATCAATGACAACCAACCTTAATCAACAACAACAAACTATTTAATATGATCTTCTTGTATTATTTAGGGTTACAAAGAAATTAAAATATAAACATGTGTCTTCAGGATTTCACAAGTCCTACTATCTCTCAAACTGCTCACTTCCTTCAACAAACCAAGCACCCTTGGTGTGTTGCTACTCCACACACAATGTATAATATCATACTTCTTCTCTTACTTTTGCAATATGAAAATCCCACTAATGCTTAGCATCATTCATATCCTTCATTCATTGGCATCAAGTTGCTCAAATTTAAATATTCTTCATGCATCCATGAATCAACTTCATCCTCTTCTCAACCTATACTTGTCTCCTTCTCAATGGAAATGCTCCTCCACGTAATAATGGCCTTATGAACACACTCTTTTCACTATTTTCTATAGGATTCCTACCAAACTTGTATGACTAAGGACATTTTCATTGTTACAAGTTTGATTTTCTCCATTTCACTAATGTTATCTACCAAAATATGTCTATATGGAACAAAACCACTTGTCGAGTTCCTTAACTTTAGTAATTTCTTCAAAAATGGAATGTCACGATAGCAATTGAGATTGGATAGATGCATTATACAAAATAAAATTAATATATATTGTAGATATTCTAGAAATCCATAGGGAGTAACTATGTCAAAAAACACTACAAACTATTAAAGATCTGGTTGTGTTACTTTAGAAGCTCTTTATTGATCATCAAATAAATATTACTAGTCACATTATTCCCATTAGACCTAGTGGAGCTAGAGTTTCCAACCATTTCAAGTCATTGTAAGTGTGTTAAAAGGTTTGTATGGGGAGTTGGATTAACTCATCATGCTTCTAATAATCCATCCTTGTCCATATTTTCATTGAAACCATATATCTCTAGGTGGAGCTATGAATATCATTCACATTTTTTTTTAATGAACCCATGTGGATTTCATAGAAATAAACTTCATATTTTGGATCACTATTTTAATTAATTTAAACTCTCAACCAAGAATTTATTTGAAAATATCTTGACTTGTCACATACCTTCCCCCCCTCTTTACACCTTTTGAGGTGATGGGGTGATACAAATCAAATTCAGTTTCTTTGTTATCAATCTATGGTATCCTCGGATGCCTTTCCTTGACCATCCAACACTGCCCACAAGGTTATTTTTCCTCATAAACCATATGTTAGGCCATATTAACCTCTAACATCAATACAATGTGTTTATTCATCTGTAGATATAAAACAACAATGGAAATAACAATGCATATTATGAATTCTTTCATTACCCATTAAACTCAATGCATTAAGAAAATAGAAAATAATTCCACAAAGAAGCCAACCATGAATACTTATCTATAAATAAATCCATGTCCAACAAACTAGTTGTTGAGGAGTGATTTTCCACCTAGTCATAGGAATCAACTATGATTTTCACCCCCAAGCTAGACCGCGGTACCACTAGGTTGAAGGAACCTCCTACGGGGATCTCAAATCACTCAACCCAACCCGTTACTCTCATGACAAGCCAATATTCTCACTACAAGTTATACATGCCCTCTTCTAGCACTCAAACTAGTCATGGAACTCTCTTTCACTACCCCACACAACACAAAGAAGACCCACTATGTCTCTATTCAATAGTCCTCAAAGTTCTCCTCCCTCTCATTGATCTTCAATGTTTGTAGAAATAGCCCAATTTGTTGTCTTATTTCTAGTAGTAACCTGGGAAACTTGGACCTCAAGATAGTAAATGAGAAGCAACAACAAGGTTGCAAGTTTGAAGGTTTTTCATAAGCTACATTGGACATTCTAGGATTAGTATTTCTCTCTAACCATCCCATTTTCTTCCACATTTTCAATGAAAAGATTCATCAACTTCTATGGGCTCTTAATAGCTATCAACACATGCGAAACTCAAACCAAGATAAAAACATTCCCATGATATGGGAGCTTTCCTCCCCCCCAATGCCCACAAATGGGTAAATATCCCATGATGGTAAAATATACATGAAAGAGGCAATGTAAGACCTTGTCTTGCATGAGAACCCCTTCCCTTCTGAAGGACAAGACAAATATGACACTTGCACTTAGTTCACAACCATAAGTCAAAGGTTGATGGGGAAACTTGTAAGAAAGCATGGGGGGGAAGGGTAGTACTTTCAAAGGAAAATGACAAGGTCAAATCACCCAAAAAACCCTTTGCCTATTCCCCTCTAATCCCCTTGTTTCCCCCTCAAGCAACCACTTAGGTGAATTTTATATTATTATGTATTTTATTTTTATACATGGCTTTACATATACATGTTCATATCGTGGAAAATATACCCACCAAATTGTAAATATAGCCCGCCACTTGGAAATGAGCTCCAAAGTAGGAATGTTTACAATACAATCATAGGGTCATTACAACTCAACCCACATGGCTTGACTGGACCATCTCATTAAGAAAATCATATAATAATGCATGATTTATTACATTACAATTTAGAGTCAAAATTGGGATATTACATGACTAAGAAATGAAAATAAACTCTTGATCAAAGAGTTATGATAGTCAAAACTCATAACTAAGAATTCATTTACATAAAACAATTCTCTTGGTGTAGATATCATTTTTATTCTCTTCACTAATCTATATCCTAGAGGGCAAGTCAAAAGTGCCCAAGATGTATACACTATAAATTCCATTAATTATATTATGTGCCTTGTGAATATCATGTCCTATATTGATTTCCTTTATTAAGCCAAAATAGAATAAAGAACCAGGAAATCACACACAAAATTCATCACACAAGGAAACAATGTTTTTAATATAGAATCCTCATTGGGAATAAACTCAAGGATCAATTTCATAAATGAGTTTTCCTACCAAAAAATATTTACAATTTAAAAGATACACTTCCTCTGGACTTTACATCCACGGGGAATCATTTAAAATGCCTAGCACTCTTGAAAAACATCATTGAAGAATTCCTTTTCTCGAGGCTCTCTCCTCTTCCCAAAAATTTCCTCAATTGTGATCCCTCAATCGATTTTCCAACAATTATTCAATCATTCAATACTCAAACCAAATAATGCAAATTTGTCCTAAAGTGAATTATTAGATGGTTCACATATATGTGGTCTTCAATTACTACAATAGTTCAACTCCCACCTCTTTAGTTATATAGAAATTCCACTTCCTAGTAACCATCACCAAATGTCCAATTGTCAAGTTCTTGATCCAAGCTTCCACATCAACAACCATCTCACTGGCATCTATTTCCAACTAGCACATTTATGTTGACAAGAGAATTGAACATGCTTCTAGAGGAGACATTTGAGATTATAAATCCCATAAACTTGAGGCCATCGGCTCAAGGTGGGATGTTGTTTGTGGTTTATATCTAAAGGTTGGTGTGAGGCCACTTGCCTTGGCCTAACAACCATGGTGGTTTTTCCACCTTCAAAAAGCCTTACAGGGGCGAGTTGATCACTTTTATGAGAATGAACCATAGTTGTGGGTAAGAAAACAACTTTGTTGGCAAGGATTTTTTTCCATGAATGCACTATTACATTTGGGGTCAAATTTTGACATTTGAATCCACGTTTGGTGAAAAAAACGATTTTAACATCAAAAATCAATGAAAATTCATGAAATTAGTCACAATTTTTGTTTTTTTGACTTCAATATAAATCACGTATTCAATGTTAGTTCTTTAACCTTGATTATTCAACATTCAAGGGATAGAATAATTGACGTGCAATATACATAATCAATTTTTACAAAGTCAAAATAAAATATTGAGATCTAACGTTGATTGAATGTTGATTAATCGACGTTTATACTTTTGACATTTTTTATAGAGCTTTTTCCTATGTTTTAAAAAGTAGTCATGTGAAAACAAACATACTTTTTTCTTGAAGATTTGGGATTAGGCAACATATTAGGAATGATAAATTTTGCTACTGGCTGGGATTATGTGACTTATTAGGAGTGATAATTTTTTCTACTTTTACTACATTGTTAAATAGATTATTTTTTCCATAATTGAAATAATTTTATTCAATTACAATTCATAAGTATTATTTGAATTCTCTATATGTGAAATTATTTGAATGTATTATTGTTGTAGTAATGCATGGGTTGAATATTTTGTTGAAATAGAAAAAAAATTCAAATAATCCTAACTTGGGCATTAGTGTATGCAGTAGATTGGCTTATACATATCAATTAATCAAAGAACACTTGCCTCTTACTACAAACGTTAATCTTGATGAATGCAATTTTTCTACATGAGGGGACCTAGTTTTGACATTATTATATCACCTTTTTCTTTTTATTTTCACACTTCACCACTCATTTTCTATATCTTTTAACCATAATTTTAAACTTTTGGTGCAAAAATAAATAATTTAGGTAAATCTTGTCCTATCTTTATTGGCAAAATTAGTGAATTCTATAGTATATTTGGTAGAAAATCTATCTTTTGTGTCTAAATTGCATATAAAGATGTTGCAGATTGGATACATGCTACTAAAGGAAAAGGAACAATGTGTTATGAAAGAGTCTCGTTTTCTATGGAAATCGCTTGCTACAAATTCATTCCTAAGCATTAATATGAAGAGGGATGTATCTTGCTACGGGATTCATTTCATACAGATCCACATATATAGTGTATCACTAAAACTAATGTTGTTGCAACACCCAGTCGTAAAAACAAAATGCCGAGAATCTAAGATGATGAACATACCATTTGTCATCAAATATCGATTCATGAGAATCATATTGCTACAGAACCATGGATCTGCCACTAAATTCTAGTTTTCTAAGATTATGTTGTCGAGATCTAGTTGTTCTGAATCTACAGGCCAATGACAGAAGTTTCAATGATGTACGATGAGATTATTGTTTTTCACATGCCATCCCTTACTGCAAATACAAAGAACTTTTAGATAATTCTATATCATGTTGTTTTTCAACAATTCTTTTAATTTATTTTATATTTTGTTTTAACTTATTTCTTTTAAAAAATAATACTTTGTTCGAAGAATTAGTGATCTTTCATATTTGTGGCTCACTAATTTCCATCAGTTGTGGATGAATTTGAGTTGGATGCATTGCATTTGAACTCTTATATAAGGTAGTGTAGCATGTTGATAGACAGAGAGTATAGGGAGAACATAATAAACACAATGAAATGCAAAGACATAATTCTACTGTAAAACCCTATTTATTGAATACAAGACATATTGTGTTGAATTTATGAGTATCAATTGATGAAGTAACTTAGTGTTGTCTTACTTCATCAACACATTGCTCCACAGAGAAAGGGCCTAATGTGGAGGAAATTGGTACTGCTTTATTTCCAATTTTACTTTCTATTTTTGCTCATGGATCCATGTTCTCAATTTGTGTTTTAAATTGGATAGCTTAAATGTTTGCAAAAATAATTTTAAAAGTTTTTTTTAGTGGTGTGTTTCAAAAAGTGTGGATTTTTATCATACATCATCTCATGATTGATTATTATAGGTCATGTTTCTATAGAACCTGAGAACTAAATCACCAGTTGAATGTTTCATGTTAAAGTATTTTATTTTTAGTAAATCAAAATTAGATTTCTAGATAGTCGTTAAGAAATTTAATCAAGGTGTCCAACTATATCATTAAAACCCTAAAGTCTTGCATATATTTTGCATGAGACCTCGTAATCTTTAAAAACCCTGGGTTAATAATTAATTGCATAAGTAAACTAAATATCCCACTAAGAAATTAATAGGAGATATCGTTAACCTATTGTTTTTGGCATCGTTGTCAGGGAGATGTCAAAATCCTTTGGGGAAATTTTAGTTTAATTGAAATAGATATCACGTGGTATGGGGATTTTCATTGTAAGAATAGTCAAAATTATTCCATATAATATGTCATACAAAGTGTTTTGCATTTGGAATCATGTATATGCATGAGAAGAGCTAGAAATCCAAGAGAACGAACATGTGGTGCAATAAGAACCACTCGCAGTACTAATCAATCTACAAGTAGACAAGGTCGAGGAGAAAGATCCAAAACAAAATTTCATACTCGGCAAGGTCAGCATGATGTTGGAAAGTTGGTTTTCATTGATGTCAACCCTAGAATAAGTCTAGAAGCCCCTACAAGTAATGGGTGATGTCAACCCTAGAAGAAGTCTAGAAGACCCAGAAGCCCCTACAAGTAATGGGTGATGTCAACCCTAGAAGAAGTCTAGAAGCCTCTAGAAGTAATGGGTGTATTTGAAGAAGTCTCCAAAGTGGTCCTCTTATGGTGTAGATTTAAGAATGGCCCTCATGGGAAGACGCTTTGAAGAAGTCTACAAGAAGTCTTAGAGGTGTGTTCATGAAGCTCGAAGGTGTTTAAGGAAAAAGAGGATGAATGACATTGCAAATACATGAAAAACCCTCATAGATGGATAGTCCTCATCATTCCATTTTCAACGATAAGTGGTATGTCACATGGTTCTTCACGGTTAAGAAGTTATGCCCTCTTAAAGATGAAGCCCCAAAGTATGGTCAAGAAGCCCTGGATCTAAGGTCAAAGAAGTTATAAGTTGCACCCAGATAAATTAAGGAGAAAAAGTTGTTGCAACAAGAAGTTACAGGTTCGCCCTAAATTGAAATAAAGGAGGCACTTGGAAGAGTATAAATACATGTATCAAGAACCTCTCATTTGTTCATCCATGCAAATGTGTGTTTTATGGTATGGAGCTAGCATGGGTGGGTCTACACTTGTGTAGGAGGATTGGCGATCTCAACTAAGAAAATATATCTTAGGAGAAAGGAGTTCGAGGAGAGCAAGAGGTGACTATACTAGTTTTTTGAGGTTATCTGTGGGTTGCAATGGAGAAAGGTGCAGATTTATGAGGTTATCTACGGGTCACAGTGGAGTAAAGAATGGATGTATGTGGGTCACAGTGGAGAAAAGAGTGGATGAACACAGGTCATAGTGAAGCAAAGTGTGAATGTCCACAGGTTGACAATGTATGAGTTGCGGATCTGTGAAAAAAAATTGAAGAAGGAGCCCTTGTCTTGATGCTAAGGTTGAAAAAGGTATGATGATTAGAGATCTGATGCATTAGGGTTTCCTCATAATGAAAAGTATGTTTGTCTACATGTTTTGAAGTATGTATTGGATAATTTGAGGAATATATTGGATATCATGGCATATGGTCATGGATGTTATGGAACTTGCTTGAGGAATATCTTGGTACATGTTTGAGGTCTTTGACACATGGTTATGGTATATGGTTTGAGACATATTATGGATGTTTTGGCACATGCCCGAGGCATGGTTTGAGGCATATATTGGTACATACTTGAGGTATGTTATGGATGTTTTGGAACATGTTTGAGGCTTGTATCATGGATGGTTTGGCACATGCTTAAGGCATGTTTTTGGCACTTGGTTGAGGCATGTATCTTGGATGATTTTGACATATACTTGAGGCATATGTTGGCACATGGTTTGATGTATATTATGGTGATATTCTTGGTGATATTGGCATAATATTTATGTGGTTGAACCAACTTTGATGATAATGATGTATCAGTAGAAGTGACAGAGATAGTGATAGTGACAGAGACGATGATAGTGACAGAGACAGTGATAGTGAAAAAGACAGTGACAGTGGAAATAACAGTGACAGGATGACTATCAGTGATGGTTTTAGTGACAGGTTGACTCTCCATTTATATTTCAGGGAGGAAGGAAGGGGAAAGGAAAGGGATTTGTAGCCTCCTTCCAATTGGTGTTGGATAATACAAGGATTTGGAGATTCCCTCATGTTGGAGCCTATAAATCAAGGGGTTGGAGCCTCCTTCAAGTTGGAGCTAGAGAATTCAAGAAGTTGTAGCTTCCTTCAGGTTGAATCCTATAAATCATGGGGTTGGAGCCTCCTTCCAGTTGGAGCTGGAGAATTTGTGGAGTTGTAGCTTCCTTCAGGTTTGAGCCTCCTTCCAGTTGGTGCTAGAGAATTTTGGAAGTCGGTGCTTCCTATGAATGTAATCTTCTGGTATATAAGAAAGCATTATGTGATTTTCTCCCATTTGGTTTTCCACATAAAATATCGGGTGCACTATGTATGATGTGATGCATTGTTGAATGGTACTATTTATGGTTATATGTTTATGACATGATAAATGAAATCATAAGTGAATGGAATCATTGATAAGTTAATGTTGTGATAAAAAATGGAAAAAAGTGTTCAATATTGATTCACCCCCCCTCTCAGTATTGGTGAATATTACAAAAAGGATTATAATCATGAATATGCAGTAGAAACTTCTTATGCAACAGAGGCACAATTTTTCCCTCACACTATAGAATATGAAAAAGATGAAGAATTGATTAGTGAGCAGCTTAATTCAAACTTAGAATCTCAGACATTAGGGTAATTTTAAGGTCTAAAATTGGCCTCCTAAGAGATATAATAAATCATGAGTTAGTCATTTTGTGGGGAATGTGTATTTACAATTCACATCTTGAACTACAATATATGTGACTATGGTTAACTTAAATTAAAGAGATGTTTAGAAATAAAATTAATAAAAAATTCTCTATTAATGTGATTAGAAATAAAAGTATTTTGAGAATATGAATTGATTTTAATAAGAAATGTAGTAATCAAATTAATTTTGGATATATAAATTACAAATCACTTTTAATAAAAAAAAAATGCAGTAATCATAAAGTAATTCTCATATAATAAATAATAATATAATCTTTTTTTAATATAACCCATGTGATAGACCACACATTCATTTTTTCTTTTTTAATTGGAGGAATATAAAGTGTGACTAATTAAAAAATAATACATACTTCATAACATGAATTATATTCTCAAAATCAAACTAATATATGGATACAAGAGAATCATTTATAAACAATTTATCCATATGTTAATTTAACCAATATATGGAGTGTGTGTTACATATATTTTGTATATTAGTTTAATTAATATATGAATATAATTTAACTAATATATGAAATGCGTTGAACTAATATATAGATATCCATATATTAATTTAACTAATATATGAAATACAATGAACTGATATATGGATACCCATATATTAATTTAACTAATATATAAAGTGGTTTTACGTATTTTGTATATTAATTAAATGAATACATAGATATTTATATATTACTTTAATTAATCTATCCCATATATATTAATTAATTAATATATGAAGTACATGTCTATACCATGTACTTCATATATTAGTTAAACTAGGGTTCTCACATTAAATTACGTATATTAGGTTGAATATATATCTATGCAATGAATTAGATTTTTTTTATTTAATTTAGAATACAAAGTATTTTTTAATTTAATTTACAATATAAATTGTGAATAATATGTGAAAATCTATGTACTCATTTTTTAAATTTTGAAATTTGAATTGGTACTTCACTTTTTATATATTCAAAAGTACTTCACTTTATGAATATATTTATATTATATTCGAAAGTAATTTATGAGTAATGTACTTGCAACACTATCAAAGTTAACTATGGGTTGTTATCCACCATTCAGAATGTGATGAATAAGCGTATTTAACTCAATAAATGCCAACTCAATCATTGAAGATGATGTAATCTTCTAAAATGTGATTGGTTCTTGTAAAGTTGACTTGATAGTACATTTTTTTTTGTTTTGAGGCCCATTTTTCACCTCAAGATTCCCCTAATGAAAATTCAATTCACAAACTAGAATATTCTAAATGGTCAAATTCTCCTCGAGAATCAAAGCATTTAAGGCGCCACTTCCTAAGGATTTTGTTGTTATCATCATGGAAACAAAATAGGAAGCTAATTCTAACATAACTTTTGATTTTTTGATTAAAAATTTTGAAGACGAAAGACCTATGAAAAATATTTCCCCCTAACATATTCATAATTTTAATGGTTTGTCTAGTGAAGATAAAAATACTTATATTTTTTAGTTTGATGTTCTTTTCAAGAGTTATGATTATACAAAAAATATTCAAAGGCTAAAACTATTTCCTAACATGTCAAAGAATGTAGAATTACACTAGTTTATGGGACTTGGTGGGCAAAGTATTACTATTTGGATGCTATGAAACAAGCATTCCTCAAAGTGTTCCTAATTTTAATGGTTTGTCTAGTGAAGATACAAATACTTCTATTTTTTAGTTTGATGTTCTTTGCAAGAGTTATGATTATACAAAAAATTCTCAAATGCTAAAACTATTTCCTGGCATGTCAAAGAATGTAGAATTACATTAGTTTATGGGACTTGGTGGGAAAATTATTATTACCGGGATGTTATGAAACAAGCATTCCTCAAAAAGTATCAAGATTACTCCAAAGCAAGAGACCTTTCTGAGGAAATTTTTAAGATGACTCAAAAAGAGGATGAAATTTTAGGGGATTATGTGGAATAATTTCAATACAATTTTCAAATATCCAAATAGAGTAAGTTGGATAAGGATATTACATGAACAATTTTGATAAGAGTTATAAGAGATTATTGTCTTGATATTTTGAATTTAATGAGAGGAGGAGACATTTCTCAAATTGAGTATGATCATATTTGTGAATTATGTAAAATATATTCATGAGGAACTTCAAAACATGGAAAAGGTCTTAGAGATATTTCTACCAGAATTACTAAATCATCAAGAGGAAGAGTTACACATGCAAAAATCGGTAATTCACTAGAAAATTTCAAAACTAATATTATTAGCACATTAATCTCATTGTTTGACATGTTAGATGTTAAAAAGGAACAAGTAGAGGATGAGAAATAACTATCCATATTTTTCTCGAAGTGCAGAAAAAGACATCCTTTAAGCGAATTCATGTTTAACAATTTCGAAGTATGTGACATTTGTGAGCAGGATCACACTACCAACAACTTCCCTTATTTACCTAAATTAAAATTTATGTATCAAGGAACTAATGAAAAAGTTGAGAAAATATGTTTTATTTCTCAGAAGATACCATGGAAACCACGACCACTCGGTATGACTCATGATCCTTCGCAATCCTTTAATTCATTTATGAATAATCAACAAATTCCATATCCTATAAAATCTCGGTATCCTTATGAAACTTGGCCACAATATCCACCATAGCCAACATAGAATTATCAATGGTCACAAGCATGGCGAAGTTTTCATGTTGGAAATTATCAACATCAAGTTATTCCATAATTCCCTCAACAACAAAATCAACTAACTCAGCAACAACAACAATTGCATATGTTTTCTAGTAGTCCTCAACCAAGAACACAACTACCTATATAACCCACACCTAATCCGAACAATAAAGAAACCCAATCCACTTACATTGTTGAGTTGTTGGGTTTTCCAGCTTGCTCAATTTCCGATGTCGATTGTCAAGGATTCCATTTAAGATCAAGGAAAATTATAAATAATCGAACAACTCCAATCATATATAAGGATGAGGAGGAGGTTCAATATCAAGTAGAAAACCATCCTACAAAAAACCATTTTACAAATATTTATCCAAGTACTTCATAAATTACTTCTCGTGAAAAATCAAATCAACTGCAAACTAAGGATGCATTGTTACCTCCCTATCCGGAAATGCTAAATATTGATAAAATTCTTGTTCAACCTGAATTTGACTTTCTCAAGGAATTGAAAAATGTGTGTGTTAATATTCCATTATTTCTAGCCATCAAAGATGTACCCAATTATTCCAAGATTGTAAGAGAGGTGTGTCTAAAAAGACCTAGAAGAAAGAGGAAAGATCCTCCTACTATACAAGTAAGTGGTCAACTTATATATTCGATGCTTTAAAAAGTTGTTACTGCTAAGTAACAGATCCTAGTATCCCAAGTGTGGAGAGGTGAAATTGGTCACACTTGGAGGCACAAATTTCAATGACCAAATTCATTAATAAGTATTTATTCAGATATTGATTAAAGTATCTACTCATTATTCCAAAAAGAAGAAGCATGTAGGAAAATTTTATAAGAATGTAAACCCTAACTGCTAGGGAAAGGAATATCAAAGAAGCATTGGGAGCATATTTAAACGGAGGAGAGCGCCATCAAAGAAAGTGTTAAAGATGATCAAAATATTATTGTTCAACCTTCAATACGCAGCCGACTTTCTCATCTGCAAATACAAATCTCCATTTTCTTGCTTCTTCTTCTGCTACATAATTTATCTCAAGTCGTTGTGTTTGTATGTCTAATACTGAGCATAAGGTCAAGTTTTTGTGTGTTTTTATTTTATTTTTCTAGGCCCTTGCCTAAAATATCAATAGGAGTATTGTGTAGCCATATATATGATTGATAATGTAAACCAAAGTTGTTTAATTGATTCATGGAGGTTTATTTCTTGCATTTGACATGTTTTATTTATAAACATTAGTCAGTCGGTTTACTAAAATGATTTGCAATGTGAAATATATTTTATGTATTAAACTCCCCAGAGAAATATTTTGGGGTATAAATTTAATGATTTATCGGACTTTGAGATTTCTGATTATGCGATTTTTGGAGTGTGTTCATCATGTTATTTTTCATTTTTAAATGCAATACTCATTTAAAGTTCTCTGAAGTGATCAACCCCATTTCATTCTTTTTCTTGTGAGAGAATATGGTTGTATATTATTCTTGCACTTGTTTCAGAGGTATGTTATAATGAATGTGAGAACATATATATTTTTATATTGAAGACTCTCTTTATCATTTTACTATTAAGAAGTTGTTTTGTCCATTTATAGGCAAATTTTGCACTCAAGGAGAAATCTAGTTATCAAGAACCATTTTATATAATAACTAAAGAAATAAAATATTTGGGGTTTCTTGTTAGCATTCTCCCATTTGACATTCCAGTCTAAGAACATCGGCTACATATTTTAGACAAACATAGAGGAATACCACCTCTTTAAAAATGTAGGGGGATTATATCCTCATGATGTTATCTCAAAGACCATAAAACAGTCTTTTATATCAACAAAGGTCTTCACTCCAATCCCTCACTCTAGGATACCTTTTGTTGATCTACACAAACAAAAGAATATATCTGCAATCAAAGTAGTTATAATAACTGAATTCTAACTACCTAAACTATCTAGGATCAACAAGTTAGTTATCTACCAATCATATGCTTACAATAATAGTGAAAACAGATTGATAACACATATTTTGGAGAAGGAAAGAAGAGAGTTCTCATATATAAATTCACAAGAAATAACAATAAATGATGTCACTTGATCCTAGTAAGGCTTCGTCTGGAACTGTCATCTGAATTCCTCCACCTAGGGTATTGAAGACAATGTTATGAACCAAATTTCAAAACAGTCAATGAATACAATCCACTTCAAGGGGAAACCTCCTTTTACAATATATCCAATTCAGAAGACAAGATGAAATGCATATACAAATTATTCTCCTTTATTATAAATAGAAGATAAAGTGAGCATGATGTAACCTACCACTAAGCCGAACTAATAATAACTAATAAACTAATAATAAATGAGCAGTAGGGCCTTAACATGGGGCCTTAGGGGCCTTAACATAACCCCTCTTTTTAAAAAAGATTTTCCCTCAAAGCTTGTAATTGAGGGTGTTTCTTCATGAACTGCTCATTTCCCAATGTAGCTTCTTCTGGAGGCATATTATTCCACTTAATTAGGTACTCCATAATGGTTATGTTTCACAAATATATAGAACACCTATCTATATTTTTTTCTGGTTCCAAAATCAACTTCCCTTCTTCATCTAATTCTGGAAGTTTTGTTTGCACTGGCATAGTCTGTCAAAAAACTATTTTTAGGAAAGATACATGAAAACACTTATGAATGGAATAAGGAAATCTAACCTATATGCCACTTGTCTAATCTTAATAATAATATTGTAGGGTCCATAAATTTTTGGAGCTAATTTCTAATTCTTCTTATATTTGAGAGTAGATTTCTTATAAGGTTGCAGTCTCAAAAATACCCAATCACCCTCCTCAAATTTTCTTTCACTTTGATGTTGATATGCTTGTTGCTTCATCCTATTTTGTTCCATTTGAAGGTTTTCCTTAATAATTTTAAAAGTTTCTTTAGTCTTCTCCATATGTGATTCTATTGCCTCCACTTAGGAATGGTCATGCAAAAAGTATTATATATTAAGAGTTGGGTATCCATAAAGGGATTCAAATGGGGAAATATTAGTAGATGTGTGATAGGTGGTATTATAACACCATTTTTATATAGGAATCCACTTCACCCATTGATATTTCTTGTCTAAACAACAGCAACGTAGATAACCCTCTAAACATTTGTTAACTATTTCTATTTGACCATATGTTTGTGGATGATATGTTGAGCTCATAGCTAGTGTTGTTCCACTCATCTTCCATAATTCTTTCCAAAATTTTCCTATGAATTTTGGATCTATGTCACTTACTATTACTTTATGAAATCCACGAAGTCTATGAATTTCCTTCATGAACACTTCTGCCACTTGCCTTATCGTATATGTACTTTGAATTCCACAAAAATGTGCATATTTTGTGAGTATATCCACGACCACAAAAATGGCATCCTTACCTTTTGAATTCAATAAATATGTAATGAAATCCATTGATATGTCTTCCCATCTTTGATTAGGTATGTGTAAAAGATAAAGTAACCCTAGAGTTTTTATTGTTTCTCCTTTATTTCTTTGGAAAACTCAACATTCTCTTACAAAAATTTTATTGTATTTATTTATTCCTTCCCAAAAGAAATTGATTTTGATCCTTTGATATGATTTAAGAAACCCTGAATGACCGGACATCACAGAGCCCTGAGAATCCCTTAATATTTGTTGCTTCAAATTTGATTAAGGGCATAAAAATATTATATCCTTGTACGAGAGAATATCTCTCTTCCACTCACAAAGTTCCATAGAGTTCACCCCTTCCTTTATACATTGTATTTTTTGTCTCATACTATTGTCATTTTTTTATTCAAGGTGAGCTTCTTCCAACCACATAGTAATGGAAGATGTAACATAATATAAACTTAAAGCTTATTTTATTTTGGAAAGGGCATCTGCAACCACATTGTCCTTCCACTTTTTGTAGATTATTTCAAAATCAAAACCTTGCATTTTTTCTACCCATTTTTGTTTCTCTTCTCATGACAATATTTACTCCAAAAAGTAATTTAGGTTATCATGTTTTGTCTTGACTTTAAAATGCCTCCCAATGAGATATTGTCACCATTTTTTATTGCATGTAAAATTGTTTCCATTTATTTTTCATATGTAGATTTCACCAAGTATTTTCCCTTTAATTGTTTACTTTCAAAAGCCAATGGTATCCCTTCTTGCATCAATACTACTCCAATTCCTTGTCCAAATGCATCACATTTGACTATGAATGTTTTACCAAAATATAGTGTTACCAATACTAGTGTAGAATAAATAGCATATTTTAAGAGTGAGAATGCCAAGGTAAGCTCTTCATTCCATACATATGAATTTTTCTTCAAGAGAGATGTGAATGGACCTGCAATGCGTGCATAATTCTTAACAAATTTTCAATAATATCTTGTAAGACCCAAAAATCCTCTAAGACTCTTGATGTTTTTAGGAATATGCCACTTTGCAATAGCTTGGATCTTTTGAGGGTACACCTTAACCCCTTACCTTGAAACAATATGACCTAAATATTATACTTCTTGTTTCCCAAAAGAACATTTGGATATTTTTACATACAATTGATTCTTTCAAGAATTTATAGGAATTTGTCCACATGTTTAATGTGTATATCATCAAAGAAAACCAACACAAAATTTCTAGGTTGGGGTCAAAAAATATTGTTCATAAGGCTTTGAAAAGTAGATGGAGAATTAGTCAACTCAAAATGCATGACCAAGAACTCATAGTGCCCATCATGAGTAATAAAATTTGTTTTGGGAATGTCTTATTTTCTTAATCTGATCTGGTGGTATCCTGACTTAAGATCTAGCTTTGTAAAATAAGCCACACCATGAATCCCATCTAATACATCATCAATATTTGGAATCGGGAATTTATCCTTTATGGTGATTTCGTTTAGATCTCTATAATCGAGACACATCCTCCAAGAATTATCTTTTTTTTCTCACCATCACTAATAGAGTTGAAAATGAACTCTTTATTAGTTGAATAATACTTGAATCCATCATGTACTGTACCATTTTCTCAATATCCCCCTTTTGTTGATGAGGATATCTATAAGTCCTTCTATTAGGAGGAGTACTTTTAGGTATTAGTTCAATTTGATGTTAATGATCCCTAGATGGAGGTATCCCTTTAGGAATTTCTTGGAAGACCCTATGGTGCTTTTCCAAGTTGCATATTAATTCCTCTATAATATTTCCATCTTCTTGTTTTACTTCCATAGAATAAATTCTAACCATAACTCCCCTACTACCCTTTTTTAGTATCTTTTCCATTCTGTGAGAGATGATCACCAGAGAATGTGTATATTTTAATAGTTTTATTTCATATTGAATTCCTTCCAAATCAAATCCCATGAATAATTCCTTATAATTTGTAGAAATTGTACCTAATGTTATCAACCATTGAATCCCAAGAACAACATTTACACCTCCAATGGGAATGGAATAGATTGGGATTTCTAAGTTATATTCTCCCATAATAAGTTTAATGTTGTGGAATTTTCCTCCACAATGAATAATACCTCCATTAGAAACCAACACTTGAAAATTTTTCCCTAGATACACAAAACAATTGAGGCTCTCTACTAATGTTTTATCAATAAATTTATGGGTACTCATTGAGTCAATAATCCCTATGACCCTTTTTTTCTTAATGCATCCTACAATATTGTTATAGTCCAAAAATTCCTTACCTATGCATACATGACATTAGCCTTTCCACTTACATATTTTGCCAAAATATTGTTGAGGCTTTTTCTTACAAAACCATTTTTTGGAAAATGTATGTGTTATGTTGAACTAATAGCCCGTGTACATACGTGTGTTGCATACTAGTTAGCCCATGTACATACGCAAGATGCATACTAGTTCGCCCGCATTTACCTCCAAATGTTTCAAAAAATATAAAATTGCAAGGAGTTCGGCAGAGTTTACGAACTATAGAGGGTTTCCCAACTATTTTACACATTGTAGCCCGTCCCCAAACCGAATAACCATCTTTTTCTCATATAAAAAGAGGTCTTTGGGTCTCATTTGAAAGGCCAAGCAAGAGAATAAGAAAACTATGCCTGGACCTGGTTCGTGGAGTGATTGTCGATGAAGGTTGTAATCCTTTTGATATTAATATTGAATAAAAGAGTTAATTCGTGTCCCAAACATTATGTCTATATGATTTTATTGATTTATGCATTTATGTCTGTATATGAACATTTAAAGTGATAAGTAGAGATTGCATGTGGTGTAGCATTGTTTTCCTAAGTTTTTGCAGGTTAGCTTTAGGAGGAGACCCGCAATATAGGAAGTTGCAAATGCGAAAGAGGTCTACACCAGCCACAAGGACTAAAGGTGCACACATTGACCTTCTTTCCACTCTCTTTTCTTTCAGTTTAGATAGTTTTGGGGTAGCTTAAGGGTAGAACAATCTTCTAAGGGAATTCAATGCTCTTCCTTTACCTAGACCCAGTATAGGGGGATTTTCCCTATAACAGAATTGAGATTCCACTGTGGAGTTTCTATAAGGTCTTAGTGGGAAATCTTGGTTTGATTCGATTTTCAGTTTATTTTTTATTTTTATGAGTAATATGAGTCAAGTTGGGTCTTTGGTCACCATCCAAGTGCCTACAAGCTTCCCTTTCCCAAGTTGTTTGTCCAAACTTTTTCTTTTTATGAAAATTTGCATAGGTGTATGCGACATGTTCTTTGTACAGAATGTGTACATACATGTTCTGCACTATAATCGTCCCACGTACATATGCATGTTGGTCATGCACAACACACGTTTCTGTTGTTTTGGAGAATTTTTTCAAAATGTTTTCCTTTTCCTACAGGAAAATTTTGGTTCCCAGGTCTTCCTGAGTTCTAGAAGCTTATGTTGTTTGGGGTTTAGATAGTTTGCAAGATCATATTGTTTATGAAATAAAAAAAGAAATCATCTTGTCTCTCTATGTTTCCAAGGGTTTTTTGCTTATTTTTAGCTTGATTTAAAAAAAAAATATGAGTTTCATTTTAAAAAAACATTCCCCCTCGTGGTCGAGGGGAATGAATCGTGTATTCTTTAATTTCTTTTAGCAACTTTTGTTAGTTCTTCTTTGATTGGAAGAAAATAAAAAAATAAAAACCTAGGTTTTTAGGTATCTTTCTTGCTTTGCATTTCTTTGCATTGTTATTTGAAAAAGAAAAAGAATTAACATAGGGTTGTGTTTTCTTCTCATATTGAAAGCATTTCAAAATAAAAATAAGAAAGAAAATCCTTTCATTTTCTCTTCACTCAAAAGTTGCATTGTGCATTTTGCATGGAAAGGAGAAAAGATTGCATTTTTACGTTTGAAAGATTATTCATGCTTTTTGCTTGAAGCTCTTTTTCATTTGTAGAATTAGTTAAAGTACTATTTTCCAGTGTTCTAATTAGTTTCTTTTTCACAAGAGTCTCAAACAACCTAATTTGAACTTCTTCTCCTTAAGTAAAAAAAACCCATAAAACGAACGCGCTAATCTAAATATATTAGTAACATTTTTTCTAGGGTTTGCCAATAGCTTAGGATAAGGCCTTGGATTAGGTGTGGAGAGGTAAACTCTCCAAGGCCAACCAAAACTTAACATAGCTGTCTATGCTAGGGTGTGAAAAATCGACCTTGTAATTACTCAATTCGGGAAGCTCCTCTAACACAGGAGTCAAACATGAGGTCATGTGGAGGATGATGATGAGGATATCCACTCTTGATCTCGACAAATCATTTGGGAGAGTGTGTATTGGGGGTGAATCTTGTAGCGTTACTAGCCCGACTTGTATCAGACCTCTGAGACACTTGGATCCATCCAAGGTACTTTAGGAGTGATTCTGGCCCTGTTGTGTTTCAGGCCTCGGGAGGATCTTCGAGCTTAGTTACCATGTCGAAGGGACCGTTGGTCGAAGGTTTGGGTAACTTTTTCTCCTGGCTAGTCGTTTGCCTTTGTGAATGCTTTGGAAGATCAAGACTTCATCTCCCTAGTTTAGAAGCATTCAGAAGGGTGGTTTTTTTGGTTTGTATCTTTTAGGTTTTTTCTTCTTAGTGGTGTATTTTTTTCTCCCTAGTTTTCCGTAGTGAGTTAGTCAGTCATTGCTTTGGGTCTCTGACCTAAGGTGGTAGACCACCCACTCCACCGGTCGTGAGGACTTTTTGGTCTTCCTCTTAGAAACGTGGAGCCTCCTCTTTGTAGGCATTGTTTTTTATACCACTGGCTCACTAGGGTCAGTGTGTGAGACTTTTACGGACTTGAATGATCCCATAAGGGAAGCACCTATGCATAAGATCTTCATGGAAAAATTTACTAGTGATACCAACCAAGGAACCCGTTCGCAAGGAGATTCTTGTGCTTTTCCTTTCTTTGGAAATGTTGGTGTCCCTTTGATGGCCACGTTGTACATTCCTGGGTTGAATGTGGGACTACCAATTTGGTTGGGTACCATTCCAAATGTCCCTAATTCTCTTGATGCTTCTCAGATAGGCGCCTTATATCATAGGCATCATGTTGACATTCCTTCGTTAGAAAATTCTTCTCATCCTCCTTCTTCCTTCTCTGGTGAAAGTATAGCTACTAGTAACCGAAAGTCTAAATGAAATAGAAAGAGGAAGAATAATAAAAATAAATCACCAACCTCTGCGATTCATTTTGGAGATAGGTCCTCAACCTCTACAAGTCATGTTGAAGACCAGCACCCAACCTCTGCAAGTCATGCTAGGAGAAAAAGTCTAGTTATTGCTAGTCATACTGGCGATAGGTATATAGCCTCTAAGAGTCGTGTTATCAACCAATCACCAACCTCTACAAGTGATGTTGGAGATGTGAAACCAACCACTGCAAGTCATGTTGGGGGCACAATTCTTGCCAATGCGAGTCATACGAGTGATATGTAAACAATCTCTCCTAGTCATGTTGGGGGTAAGTAACCAACCACTGCTAATCATGTCGGGGGCATTGATTCTATTGAAAAAATTAGATGGATAGGATGTAAGCCTAAGTTCCCTTGTAATATTTGCAAGGGATATCACCTTACTCATCTATGCCCTGGCATTCCAAAGGCACAAAGATTGTGGTCCATGTCTGCAAGTTCTTTTGATTGAGTCTTCTTCGGTTTTCCCGCAATGTATTCATCCTTTAGTTGATGAAGTGGTCACACCGATGCAATATTAGAAAATCCCCACTCCTCTTTTGGGGGGTGATGCACCTTCATACCACGTTGTCTCACAGTCTATTCATCCAGTGGTTGAGGAAGTAGTTGTGTCGATGCAATCTTCGGTCGACCCCACTCCTCTTTTAGGGGGTGATGTTCTTTCAAACCAAGTTGTCTCGCAGCCTATTCAGTCAGTGGTTGAGGAAGTGGTCGTGTTGATGCAATATTTAGTTGATCCCACTCTTATCTTAGAGATTATCGAGTCTACCAAAGTGGTCATGCGGATGCAATATTCAATTGATCCCACTCTTCTCTTGGAGAGTGTCAAGTCTACGAAAGTGGTCATGTCAATGCAATCTTCGGTTGATCCCACTCTTCTCTTGGAGAGTGTCGAGTATACCAAAGTGGTCACACCGATGCAATATTTGGTTGATTCCACTCTTCTCTTGGAGAGTTTCTAGTCTACCAAAGTGGTCATGCCGATGCAATATTTGGTTGTTCCAACTCTTCCGATGGGGAGTGATGTGTCTACCGACTATGTTTTTAGCATTTCTAGTTTAGTACTTTCAGAACAAGGGGGTATTCCACTCACTTCGAGCACACCCCCACCATTCCTAGGATGGTTTCCTTTGATTGGAATGACCTTATTGAGCCTCATATTCCTTCTTCTTCACCCTTTAAAATAAGGGTTGAAATTAATTCAAAACAAAATTACCAATGTATTGTGGATGAAGGAGCCTCCGCAAGTATTTTATCCTCCTCATCTTGGCAAGCTTTAGGTTCTCCTGAGCTTGTGTCCGATTCACATGAGCTATTGGATTTTGACAAATGTCATAGTGAATATTTGGGGGTTCTTCCTCAATTACCTATATTGTTAGGTGGGAAGACTTTCTTTGTCGATGTTATAGTGGTGCAAGGCCCATTAGATTTAAATATGCTTCTCGGCCGTGATTATGTATATTCTATGAATGTTGTGGTGTCCACACTCTTCCGTGTGATGCATTTCCCTCACAACGAAAGCATTGTCACTATCAACCATCTGGCATCTAATAATAACCATCCTAATTCAGCGTTATTTCATGTTTCCCCTTTATATGTTCCTAGTTTTTGTGTAGATTCTACCCCACCACAGATTAATTATGTGGCATCTTATCCTTAGTGTTCAATTGCTCCTGAGCAGGAATTTTTTCACTCATGTTTTCCTTCTCAAAAATTGGTCGCAACAATTGATCCATTTGTTTATCCAATGGAGGCATGGGAGCCCCTACTTCCCACTCTTGGTCAGAGTGGTCTTGAGTCTCTTTTTTATTATGATATCGTTATTTGTAGATCCTCAAGCCCTTGTACTTGTGATACTTCACTGATAGACTCTGTCAGTCCTAGACAGAACCTCCATCGCCATATGGAATATGGTCAGTTTGATTTTCCCTTTAGGACTTTCAACCCTCCCCATTAGCATGATTTCTCGGATATTGAATTTCCTTCAGATGAAGCTATCCTTGAAACCATGACTACGGTTTCTATATTGTGGGAAGACTTACACCATGGTTTGTGTTTTCTTCCCTTTTGGGAGACTTTCCAGGTTGACTACTAAAGAGACTCTTGGTCAAATCCTAGCAGCGGGTGTTGGATTATTGAGAGGGGTGGTGAATCAGTAATTGAGCAATTCAATCCTTTTTTAACCAAAATATGCAATTGTTATATCAATGTAGCGTTATCATACAATAGTTTCATAGTAAATAAGCAATGAACAAATAAGAAATCATACACATACACAGTAAACCAGTGTTTTTATGTGTAAATCCAAAGTGGGAAAAAACTACAGAATGATTTTTCTTATATGTCTTTAAGAATTACATTCATTGGAAGCACAAACTTCCTTTGTTTTCCAACTCCAACTGGAAGGAGGCTCCAACCCCCTAGTTTCTCAGGATACAACCTGAGGGACGCTCCAACTCCCCAATTCTCTGGATACAACCAGAAGGAGGCTACAACCCCCTATGTTCTCTGGCTACAATCGAAAGGTGGCTACAACCACCTGTCCTTTCCCTGTCCAACCGCCCTGACGTATAAGTAGAATGATGGAACCACTGTCGCACTATCACTATGAGATATACTATTGTAAACCTGTACCAATCAACCTGCACCAAACAACCTATACCAATAATCTGAACCATGCATCAATCATGCATCAACTTGTACCTCAACTTGTAATCAACATGTACCATAAACAAGTGCATCAACCATGCACCAACCTCTACATCAACCTGTACCATCAACGAGTGCATCAACCATGCACCAAACCTGTACGAATAACATGTCACAACAACTTGTCCAAACAACCTATCACAACAAATTGTCTCATCAATATTATCAACCAAATCATATCTACTCACCAAGACCAATCACCAAGACAACTCTCAAAGATGTGCATCAACCAAACATAACACAACAACTCATAATCATCACCAAGATCAATATGTTCTTCTAATAATATACCAAGACAAGTATGTTACATAATCCATAAACCATGTGTCAACAATACTACTAACAAGTGCCTCCAACCATGTACCAAGTATGTACCAAGTATGTACCAATCATGTATCAACTACTCATCAAATATGACTCATCAAGATGTACCAACGGCATCAACTATACACCTCATGTATGTTCCAACTCATTTACTACTTGTCTCAACCATGTAACTAACATGTACCTCAACCAAAATCCCTCATCAATTTCATCATCCAAATATGATTTGTAACTCTATAATAGACCTGGTGTATATGATCACATAAGTGCAAACCTTCCTTAACATTAACAACAAGAGACTAGCATTTTCATCAAACTTTACTTTAGTCTCACGTGACTAGTTTTGGATTAGTCAACAACCCTAACTTGCAATAATCATAACTATGTACCTGTAATGAATCAAGATATGAAAATGGTATACAATGTTCTTCAGTTTCTTTTATGCAATTCCTCCAAATTTCACTACTTGGAACCTCTCAGAAAAGGAGTTATAGCAAAAATGGCATACCTTGTTGAATTTTGGCTTACTCTAGAGAGTGAACTTGTAGAGCATGCCCCACACAATATTTGTTGTATGGATCTGAAAATTGTACACAAAACACTACAGACTATACTCTAACCAATACATTTTGTCTTACTAAATTTTGATCTGTTATGAAGAAGTTATGACGTTTTTACCCGAAACATTTGTTTTAGACTAGTTTCAGGACTAGCCACAAACCCTATTTTCCACATAGTGTAACTCCAAAAATACAACGACCCACAAGATGAAATTTGTACCACAGCTACTTGGATATGTTTCCTCAACGGCCTCCCAATTTCACAGTCTGAATAATTCTAGAAAAAAAATTATTGTGAAAATGGTGAGATGACCTGTAAATAACATACCTTAGAAAGCATCATCAAAATAATTTATCCTCCCTTGAATTTCAGCCTTATTTACTTCACCTTCCCTATGAAATTCATCTCAGATATCCTTTGGTTACCTCAGTCACTTTTAGATATTCAATATGCTCAAATGAGAGAGCCTTGCCTCTTATTTATACTTTCATGTAGCTTCCTCAAGGGGTTACCTTTTAACCATCTTAACCCACTTTCCTTATTTTAGGGTTAACCCATTTCTAATTTCTCCATTAAATTTATTATTTAAATAATTTATTTTGTATTCATTTTGACTTATAGTACACTCCTCACTTCACTTTATTATTTACCTTCTAAAATATCTTAAACCACTTTGACTACTTTGACCTCTTGGGGCTTCTAGATGACTCATGAGGGTTCTCCAACTTCACATGGCCATAACTCTCTAACCTTGAGTAGTTATGTGATGTTCCACATACCACCGGAAATGGAATGACATGTACTATCCATCTATAATATTCTTACCTTAATATTTATTAAAACTTGTACCATTATACATGAAACAACCTTAGGTCCATTACCCAAACCTTTGTGCTACCAGACTTTCTCCAAGGGTTCATATCAATCACTAAGGGTCGAAATCAATATACAATATCACTCTCCAATGGTTGACATCAATGAAAACCAACAATCCATACCAATTGTCCATCAACCTAAGCCAATTGTCTGGCAATCTCCCCCTTTGGCATTGATGGCAACACCAACATTGATGGAAACACTTAGTCATGATAACATTCATGATTATACTCCTCATAAATGTTTCTATCTCTCCCCCTTTGACATCAATTGTAAAGGGTATCTCCCTTTGGGGCTTCTCCCCCTAACTGAACTCTCCTTGGGGTTGCTCCCCCTATATACATGCCTTTGATTTTTATTTTTGTTTATAATCCTCGGATTACTCTCCCTCCCTTCATATGAATAATATCTTCCCCTTTGACAAAGGGTATCACTTTGAAGTCATATCGCTCATTCTCCCCTTGTGACAATCGTTCCCCTTGGAAACATTCCTGTATGATCTCTCTGATAAATCTCTCCCCCTTTGTCATCAATGGAAAAGGTATCTTTCCATTTGGGGTTGCTCCCCCTGACTGAACTGTCTTTGGGGATACTCCCCCTGACTAAACTCTTCCTAAAACTGATCTCCCAACCTGAACTGTCCTCTCGATGGTGCTTCCTCGTGTAAATCTAAGACATATAAGATAAGCATTCAAAATCATTTATTTTGGAGTAGAAATTAATATGAGTCTCTTGTGTAGATACTCAAAGGCTTCTCGTGGAAGTGATTTTGTAAAGATGTATACCACTTGTTCTTTTGTGCCCACATATTCAACTTTGATGTTTGTCTCTATAACCCATTCCCGTAGAAAGTGATAATTGATTGGAATGTGCTTCATCTTGGAGTGCATCACTGGGTTCTTTGAGATACTGATAGTGCTTGTATTATCACAATACATTGGAATGGGATCATCATACTCAACCTATATATCTATCAGAGTTTGTTTCATACATAGAGCCTATGTACAAAATGATGTTGTTGCAATATATTCGGCTTATGTTGTAGATAATGACATTGATGATTGTTTATTGCTTAGTCATGATACTAAACACTCACCCAAGTAGAACGCTACTCCACTTGTGCTTCATCGGTCATCAATGCAACCTGCCCAATCTGCATCTATGTAGGCAATAAGTGATAGATCCTTTTCATTTGGATACCATAATCCAAACTCTTATGTTCCTTTGATATATCTGAAAATCCTCTTCACTACTAATACATGTGATTCCTTTGGTGCTTCTTGAAATCATTCCACTTGTCCAACTGCCTGCATTACATCTGGTCTAGATGTTGTCACATATAGTAAGCTACCAATCATTGACCTATATTACCTCTGGTCTGTATAATTTGAATCATCATATTTTCTCAACTTGCAACTGGTTTGCATAGGAGTGGTAATTGGTTTGAAATCTTCCATTCCGAACCTCTTTAGCATTTCTCCGATATAATTAGTTTGAGAACTAAAAATTCCTTGGTTGTTTTGATGTATCTGAAGACTCAGAAAGAAGGATAGTTCTTCGAGTAATGATATTTAAAATTCATTCTACATGTCCTTTGTAAATTTATGGCTTAACCTGTCATCAGTGCTTCCCAAAACAATATCATCAACATAAATTTCAATTAATAAAATACTACCTTGAGTTACCTTGATGTAGAGGTTGTTGTCTACACTTCATTTCCATAGCTCCTAGGGAGTTTTGTCATTGTTGTTTCTGAGCATTATTTTGTTTTGAATGTGAATTGTTGTATGTACTGTATGTGTCCAAGAAATATCTGTCAATTTGGAATCCATGCTCTCATCTACTGTCATATATCTTTCCAAACCTACTACGCGTTCTTAGGAATCCATCTCTGTCCATACTGTCCAAGACTCTGCTACACAATTGTCCATAATTTTGACTCATATGTCAATGTACTATCATGAAGTACTACTACACCTAATTAATCTATCATATTATACTTCTGCTAACTAAATGCATTGAATTTGTCTACTCAAAACTCTACAAGCTTCTTGTAGGATGGTTCTTTGTTCTGTCTCAGCTACCACATAGACTCCCCCTGTCTATTATTCATATAATCTGGGAGTCTCTAAGTCATATGGCTGAGAACAATTTCTGCTCTGATGTGTATTCATCATCATCTTCATTGGTAGATTCATCATCTCTCTGAGCTCTGACTTCTTTCCTTCTGTCTGTGGATTCATATCTCACTACAATGCTTGAAAGTACAATCTCTTGAACATGTTCCTTATTTACCTACCCTTATTTTCTTTCAATTATTTTCCAAACCTTTCTATATCCCTCATCTTTCCTTTTCTCTATAGAATTCTCTTCATCTCCTTTTATTTCCAGTCTTGCAATCTCTGGGACCTAGTCTTTTTTCACTTGTTCTTCATGTTTTGAACATCTATTGTCAACATACCAACCACACTTATTCTTCTTATCTTTTAAAGAGAGTGTGCATTCTTAATTTCTATATTGATTCTGCTTTCTTATCTATGTTCTCTTCTAAGGCTTTTGTTTGTGACTGTTGTTGTTATGTTGTGGTTCTCTAGGAGGGACTTTCATTCTACAATCTTTGGCCATGTGTCCAAAGTTATTGCACTTGTAGCATTCCACTTCAGTGCTCAATGATTCAAACCTATTGTATATTCTCTGTGTTTCACTAGACCTTCTTGGATAACCATTTTGTGTATGACTTTCAAAGTTGTTTATGTTCTTGCTATTAGCTCTGCAACTTACAGCTTTATGTCCAAAATTATTACATGCATAACATAAACCAAAAAAGATAGTTCGATACCTGGGAGTTGAATATCTTCTGAAAGGAGTTTCTCTTCTGAATATTTCTTCTTCTTGAGGCCTATATGTCGGTTTTTTATTCTGAAATCTGAATCTTCTTGGTGGAGTGTCCATGTAATCTTCCTTGTAGGTCTTCCTATCCCCTTTTATTGTTTCTGCATAAAAAATTTAATATGTTTCTTGTTTTGTTTCTTTGGATATTGATCCATTTTCAGTCTGATTGTATCCAAGTTCAGACTTGTCATGATTAGGCCTTTGACTATTGATAATGGAATCCAAAACTTTTGAGTTGTTCTACATATTTTTCTTTTGAAGATACTTGTTGATACTGAGAGGGGGGTGAATCAGTATCAAGTACAATTTAAAACATTTTTCAACTTATACTTGAACCATTCAATTATATCCAATTATAAATGAACAATAGTATAAGA
>JZKD02S0451788.1:261038-272846 GCA_000966675.3 Picea glauca
TCCTAGTCTCCTATATATACCAAGGAGACATTTTCATTTTGAATCATCTTGTTCTTGAACATTTAAGTGGGGTAAAAGGAGGTTGCCCCCTCGAAGAGGCTTATTATCTGAAATTGTATCTTTTTCAAGGCATAGAGTACTTTTTCTGAGATTTTTCTATGCTATATTGGTATTTGGTTCTTAACAATCACCAGTTGGATCCATCGTCGGGACAAGCAGTCGAGTAGTAGAGGAGGTAGAACAAGTGTATTAATATGTGAAGAGTAGAGATAAGGAACCCTAGAGAGCTACAATGTCAACTAAAAACCGAAAAACTACAGTGTCAGCTAAAAACATAAAAACTATTAAGGAATATAAAATTAAAATAAAAGCTTACATCGTAAATACTAAGTTATGGCTTAATGAAGTATTATTATTAATAGGATTAGGTATTTTGAAAATTTTAAGTATGATATATAACTATAGTGTAATAAGTAAAGAATTAAATTAATAGTTAGAATAATAGCATAGTAGTAAGTATTAGTAGGGTAATAGTATTAGGTCATAAAAAGTAGATCAATATCAAAGTATTAAGATACCAAGGAAAAATAAGATATAATAATGATATAGTTGTTATAGCAAGATTTGCCTCACCCTATGCAAACTTGCACAAAAGGAATTTTTCCATTTCCCTATGCAGACTTGAAGTCCCTTTTTGCAAATCCCAGAGCTAAAAACATTATTTTTCCACATATACGCACCCTACCTATAGTACAACATGCATATACGCATGTTGCACCACTACAGCCCGCGTACATCACGATTTGTGCCCAACATTAAAAAATGGTGTCAATTTTCCATGTCACATCACGAGATCTATGATCCTTGGCCTTCCATATACTGGAAACGTTCTGACTCAACCCTTTAGTTCCACTTGAAAGCTACAAATAGGTCAAATCCGAGCTATGGAAAAAGAAAAGAAGAATTCAACTTTGAGAGAAAAGTTACTCTGGAGAAATTATTCACTTCATATTGAGTCTGCATCCCTTTGTCCTTTAAGTCTGAACACATTGTTCAGCACCCAAGCTCTTCCCTACTTGATTCAGAACCTCATTGTCTCTCTTATATGAGCTTGCCTTTGGTGGAGGATTGAAGTGGTGGAGGCCCAGCAGGAAAGGACTTAGTTTCTCGGTTTTGAACCATACTGACATAGAAGTTTGTAATTCATTCACTTATGTTGATTACATTTTAATAGAAATACTCTTTTCTCATCTAATTAATATCTTGCAAATATTTCAATTGTTATTCCATGGGTGTATTTGTTATGAATTTTGATGGCTTATGCTATTGAATGTGCTAACATTATATAATATCACCATATGCTTGCATTTCTTGGTTGTTGAGGACAAGTTCCAGGCGTATTGCTTTGATTCAAGTGCTCAACGGTGGACTTCATTGAATGTATGGACGAGGTAGGCCTTTTATCTTGTCTTGCTAGCATGTTTATTTATATAGCATACCTGAGATTAGAGTTGATTTATGCAGTCATTTTCGTCTGTTGTGGTTTACCCCTAGCTATAGAGAGATTTTCCTCGTAACAGAATTGGAGACCATACTGGGGATAGAATCTTCTTTTTCAGGGTTTGGAGTGTTTTTTCCCCTTAGATTGCTCTCATTTATATTGAGTTTCTTGTCGTATGAATGCTTGACAGCCTCTGTTCATTCTGAGTCTGATTTTCTTAGCATGGTTGTGTTTTGACACATATAAGCGGGTTTTTTCCTTACAGTCACGTACATATGCGTGTTCTCCTTCTGCAAGAGGCGTATATACGTGATTTTCCCTTGAATAGTTGCATTGGTTTTGATGGTTGTTGGGTCGGTTTTGATGATTTTCGAGTCTTCTTGGGTCTTTGTTATGACTGTTAAGTGTCTATGGAATGACAGGAAACCTTTCTTTGGTTAAATTTTTGGGGTGGTGCTTTTCTCATCATCCTTTTCATTTGATTTTCCTTGCATCTTGGGCCAGGTGTTTTGCTTCTTGATATCCTACTTGATTGTCTCTATTTACACACAGTAGAGTTTTTATATCAAGTTGTTGTTTAGTCCTTTCATTTTCATTCTCTTATATTGAGAATACGAAAATTTTGGCATTTTACATTGTTGGAATTTTGATCTTTTGAGTCCTCATCATTGATCTTAGTACATGTAAAGAAAGATTGCATTTTATTTGGAATTGCAGAACTAAATTGAGAATTGCATTTTGAAAAGCATATCATTTATCGGGAATTGAAGTTAGGACTTTGCATTGTATTCATATTCATTTATTTTACTTGTTGAGTCATAACATCACTAGTTTCATGACCGCACCTTTTTTAGTAAGAAAGGCCACTAAAGTAACATTATAATTTAAAACTGATTAGTAACGATTTTATTTTTCTAGGGTGCATAAACTAGCTTAGGATTTAGAGCCTTGGAATAGGATTTTGTGAGTAAACTTCTCCAAGGCTATTAAATCAACATATGTGTCTGACTAAGGGAGTGGAGAAATCCATTGTATAGTCGGTAATATCAGAAGGCTCTACTTACATCGGAGTTAAGAATGAGGTCGCATGAGGTTGGTTGAAGAGATATCCCCTCGATACCTTCTTAGCATCAGATATATTTCTAGGGATCTATTCATATATCGGGATCTTGCTAGTACCCTTACCTCTGTGAGAGGCAGTGCTTTCAAGGTTTCGAGCTTTGCTACCCTGCCCATGTGGTGGACCTGACTTACGACTATTCTCATGTGCATCAATTATATTGTGGTTTCTTAGTTGCTTGACTTAGGTACCACATAGATTACTTGCAGGGGTTATTCTGTAGGTACCCTGGGTCAAATAAGGGTCAGATAGCACACAGTCTTTATGGAGGATTACCTCTCTGGGGGGATCTGACCGACTGGTTTTTAAGCCCACGAGGGCCCTTATAATCGATTCTTATACCTTTGATATTTAGCAGAGGAGTCTCAGGCCCCTCTTGGGTAAGGCATACCTACTTTAGAGAGGGAGGCCCCTTTCAGCCACTTTATCATGTTTGGGTGCATATTGAATGCTTGATTATTTTTGGTGTGCTCTTTGATTATTAGTTGACCTTAGGATTTTATACCTTGCCTTGAGTTGTCATTATCATGGATAGTGAAGTCCCTTTGGCTCCCTCATTTATTGATACCTCCCCCATGACATTCACACATTTCATGGGGACAAATATGTATGTCTTTCATAATGGTATGCATAATTATGATACCCAGTCCATGCCTTGGGTCGCTAATCATTTTCCTATTGATATTCAAAACATGCCTTCACCCTTTCCATCCTCTCCCTTGACTACTTATATGAATCCTAGTTTTGGATCTGGGGGCATGATGACTCTACTATCCACATCTTCATTTGATAGGAGTCATGTCCCTCAACCAACTCTCACTATGGGGGATTGGAATCTCCCCTCTTACGGATCCAATCCTAGCTATGCTTTTTCAAGATCCAATGCTCAAATGGGTAGTTATTATACTTATTACACCCCATCCGTGTATCCTTCATCCACTATGTCAGTTCCTACGAACACTTTTCCCATGGCGGGTCTATATATGTCCTTTGGTACTTCATGTGGAGGGAATCAATTTTATGGTAAGGGCTACCCTCTTCACGGGACCCCTTCACATGAGGGAAACATATATCCTCACTTGAGTAATCATTATCATGCTTTTGTCTCTTCGTAGACATCATCTTCAGTGATGATGCCCGTGCAAACCTCTATGGATCAATTAGGCGGAGGATACTACCTTTCTGGACAGGGACAGGGTGTAAACCAAGATCCTTCATGGCTTGCAATGTCTCAAAACCAGTCTTTCCCGAGACCTTGGCCTCCAATGCTGCAACTTACCTCCACCACTAGTCCACTCCCTACAAGTCACACTAGAATTCCATCACCGACCTCTGCTAATCATGTTGTGAATTGGTCGAGAACCTCTACATGTCATGTTGAAAACCAACAACCAGTTGTTGCAAGTCATGCTGGGGACATCCCTCTAGTCCCCATGAGTCATCCTAACATCACATCTCCAACCTCTGTGCATCATGTGGGGGATGAACCACCAGCCTCTGCTAGTCACGCTAAGAGCATGTCTCCAGCCCTTGTGAATGACACTAGGGGAATTCATACAATTGAGAAGCCTAGACGTGTATGATGTAAGCCCAATTTCCTTTGTATTATTTGTGAAGGATATCACCTTACTCATTTGTGTCCTACTAATGGGATACCAAAAGTGTGGTCCTCGCCTAGGGGCCCTTCAGGTTTTGAGTCGTATTTGGTTTCCCAACACTGTTTTTCTCCTTTGATTGACACGGTATTCATGCTGATGCAATCATCACTGGACCCCACTCCTATTTTTTAGGGTGGTGTGTCTCCCAGCCTTGTTGTCACACATCCTATTCAACCAATGGTTGAAGAAGTGGTCGTATCGATGTAATCTCTAGTCAATCCAACACTTCTTTTGGAGGGTGATGCGTCTTTCAACCATTTCATTAGCATTTCTAGTATTGCACCTTCTGAACAAGACAGAGTTTTACTCTCCCTGAGTACTCTCCCTCCAAGTCTTGGAGAGGTTCCCTTTGACTGGGATGGTCTTGTGGAGTATCCAATTCCTCCTCCTATTTCCTTTCAAGTAAGAGACATTATCTGATATATCGTGGAGAAGGTAACCTTCATTATCACTTTATCCTCCTCTACTTGGAGAGCTCTAGGTTTTCCCAAGATTGTGTCAACTATTTGTAAGTTGTTGACCTTTCACAGAAATCCTGCACAGGAGCCTTGGCCTCCCCCATGACATGTTGCCTAGAAACCCCCCAAAGAGTATGATTTAAGCTCTTTTTCGACTCGTCTAAAAAGCGAAAATATTGTCGAGTGAATTTGTCCCTTTCACACTAGTTAATTGGATTTGAAAGGTCGTGAGTCTTGGTTAAGATCTTTTCCGACTCGTTTCAAAAAGAGAAAATATTTCTGAGTGAACTTTTCTCTTTCACACTCGTAAATTGGATTTGAAAGGACATTTATTTGGTGCAAGTTTATCCCTTTTTCAAACCAAGTAGACTAAGATTATGAAAAAGGACATTTTTTGGTGTTAAGTTGTAATTAAATCTCATGCCCTTGCTTGCAGTATTGAGCCTATTATCGGCTCTTGCTTTTGTGTTATAAATCGTTCACCTTAGCAATTTGCATCCTCAACCAAGAAGAGCCTTGTTTATATCCTTTACAGCTTGACACCCTATACCCAGGAGGAAACATTCCCCCAAGTGTCCATATCCCACATGCACCTCCTTGCATTGAGCACAGGTATGTTCTACTATTGGAACTAGTTTTGCTTACTTGCAACATTTGTTTCTTCCTCTATATCATAGCATTCATTTGACTATGAAAAAAAAAAAAGACAGGTGGGAAGGGAATATTATCTTATATTGGTAGCAGTCGTGTCTCCTTTGAATAGAGAATGAAATTGTTGAGTCCACTTGTCATCAAAATTTTGGGTTTAGCATAACCTTAGGAAGTTGAGCTCGTTATAGAGAGTTTACTCCCCCGACTGGTTACTCTTCTAGTCCTTATGGAGAGTTTGATTGATGCCTTTTACATATCAAAGTTTCATCATTGAGTCTATGCTGCCAGAGTCCTCCATATGTCTCATGCTCTTGTTCAAAGGATGTCTATCAACCTGTGTCATCCATTCCTTAGAAATCTTGACTTTGCATGTCAGTGATACCCTCAGTGTGTCTAAGAATCACATGAAGTTGTAGTCCTTTTGAGCACCCTAGTCCTATTTTCCTCATTGGTAGGTAACCTTGAACCCAGCAGTCGACATTTCATCATTGGTCATCGACTAGGTGGTTTCCCTTGTGTTCAACAGCAAGACATCTATTCACACATTGGGATTCATGCAATGCCTTGGATTCCATTATCCTTATTGGTTGTTTCCTCGCCTTTGTCGTCAGTTTTCCTTATTGGTTGTTATTCAGAGGGTCTTTTTCATGTACCGCTTGCACCTGAAACACACGAAGGACACACAGGGTCGTTGGTTCATGAACATGTTCTTCGTTCGATTTCCTCCAAATCATCAAGCTCATGCTTTGTACCTCATGCTAAATGATGAGAGATGCCTTAATTCTCTCCTTTCAGTGGGTCTCCTTCCATCGAATTCATCTCATCTATTCTGGAGACAAGATCTAAAGTCCTATGAGTACCTAGAGGCTTGCAGTCATTAGTGGCAGGTTCACTTGCCATCAACAGATGGGAATACATCAATTTATCATAATCAATCGATTCTTCAAGTGTTTGACCCCAACTTCATTATTCACACTTGTAATAATGTACTCGGTGCCTTGATACCTATTTTCATCATCAGTAGGTTGTTTCGTGTTTGTTAACGGTATACCTCAATGATCGATAATCAAACGAAGTCTCATTGTCTTCGACCTCAACTCATTTATTCACATGATGTAGACTTGCACCTTTGGCAGATTGTGTAGAAGACTTCAAGACATCATTTTATAGTCGCATCTTTCCTGAGTTGTTACTACCATTCATTGGAGATCAGATTGTACTCCATTGTATACAAATATCTTCATATTGATTTTGAGATTGGTTTTACTGGGCATGTAGCCACCTTTGTATTGCCTATTCATGGCCATGGATAGTTGTTTGGTATATTTTCACATGCATATACAGTGCAATTCAAATTGGCATCCATGTGTGCAAAGTTAGTACATACTGTAATGAGAAACTAGTTCCTCCAGCTGGGTCCCCATTACTCCACTTATGGGTCTTATAATGTATTTTAGACATCGTAAATATTCCTCTAACCTCACACATTAGGGGGCATCTGTTATAGAAATATTTTCCTCACCCTGTGAAAACTTGCACTGAAGGCCTTTTTCCATTTCCCTATGCAGACTTGAAGTCCCTTTTTTAAAATCCTAGGGATAAAAACATTATTTTGCCACAGATATGTGCCCTACCTATAGTACAGCATACGTATAATCATGTTGCACCACTACAGCCCGCGTAGATCAGAATTTGTGCCCAAAAATAAAAAATGGTGTAGGGTTTCCATGTCACGTCACAAGATCTATGATCCTTGGCCTTCCATATACTGGAAATGTTTCGACTCAACCCTTCAGTTCCAATTGAAGGCTACAAATGGGCCAAATCCGAGCTATGGAAAAAGAAGAGAAGAATTCAACTTCAAGAGAAAAGTTACTCTGGAGAAATTGTTCACTTCATATTGAGTTTGCATCCCTTTGTCCTTTAAGTCTGAACACAGTGTTCATCCCCTAAGCTCTTCCCTACTTGATTGAGAACCTCATTTTCTCTATTATATGAGCTTGTCTTTGGTGAAGGATTGAAGTGGTGGAGGCCCAACTAAAAGGGACTTAGTTTCTCGATTCCAAATCGTGCCGACACGGAAGTTTGTAATTCATTCACTTTTGTTGATTACATTTTAATAGAAATACTCTTTTCTCATCCAATTAATATCTTTCAAATATTTGAATTGTTATTCCATGGGCGTATTTGTTATGAATATTGATGGATTATGTTATTGAATGTGCTAACATTATATATTATCACGATATTCTTTCATTTCTTGGTTGTTGAGGACAAGTTGCGGGTGTATTGCTTTGAGTCAAGTGCTCAACGATGGACTTCACCGAACGTCTAGACGAGGTAGGACTTTTATCTTGTATTTCTAGCATATTTTTTTATATAGCATACCTGAGATTAGAGTTGATTTCTATAGTCATTTCCATCTATTTTGGTTTACCCCTAGCCATAGAGATATTTTCCTTGTAAGTATTAGTAGGGTAATAGTATTAGGTCATAAAAAGTAGATCAACGTCAAAGTATTAAGGTACTAAAGAAAAATAAGATATAATAATGATATAGTAGTGTTAGTTATTAAAGTATAATTAATAATATCATAGAATTAGGTAATAATATTAGGTCATAGTATAGTAGTGAAATAATGTTAGGACAAAAAACCTATCAATATCAAAGTAATAAAGTACTAAGGAATAAAAAATATATAATAATATAATAGGTAATAAATATGTTAATAATGATATAGTAATTTTAATAGTGATATAATAATATCATATAATAGGTCATATTAGTAATTAAATGTTTACAAATGAAAATGATGACTGTGTATTTTCTGAGCAATTCTACAAGACTTATGTTCTATCAAACTTCTCTAATTCAACCTTGGGAAAGTTGAAACTATAACATTTGGCCCAATTTCTGACGAATATTTTTCAGAATTATAATGAGTTGGATTTAGAATGTTCGTCAAAGTCATTTCATCGCAAGAGAGATGAACATAACCACCTGTCATAAGTCTGACCTTTAAAGTTACTACATGGCAGCCGCATAAAGATTTAATCTGCCAATTTTTTGTCATAAAATAACATCGCCCCTACAACAATCATATATAGTTGTCGTGTGTTCGATGCAAACAGAGGCCACATGGAATTTTCTGGGAAAGTTTCATCTGCCAAGTGCCCATAATTTTTGCGACATAATAGCACAAAACTATCATCACAGCATTGACTTGTATGCCATTGGATGTGTGATGTTATGGCAAGCACACGTCGTTGAAGTAGCAATGATAAGGATGTCTTAGTTAGTCTAAGGGGAAGCGCTACGGTCAAAAAATTCCATTAGTGTTGCAACGCTATGGTGGGTCAATATCATCAAAGTTACATTGAACTACAAGAATAGTCCATTAGGGCATCGACGCACTCGAGAGATTGATCGTTGAAGAAGAGACAAGATGGGAATTTTCGGTGGGATTTTTGATGAGGAATATGGGAGTCGAAATTCTAACGGGTGGAGAATAAAGTTAAAAAAAAAAAATCAAATTGATATTATATACCGAAAGCCATGCTTATGATGTATTGGACATAGGGAGCAAGTATATGTCTTAGACTAAGAAGTCGAAGAAGTTGAGTGAAATGTAGATGACAATGTTCTCGACATCTGATTATATAGACGATTAGGATTAGGGTTTATAATGTTGCATAAAACCCTAATTCAAGCTTGTTAGAGCCTCCACATCTAAAATACACACTCACATGCCTCTAATTTCTTTTCTTATTCAAAACGCATGCCAGGTTGAAAAAAATGCACGCCTAGGTGTGGTTTGCATGCCAAGATTGAAAAAAATGCATGCCCGGGTGTTAACACACCTGCAATTTGAGTGATTCAAGTTTTTGAGGGTGTATAATTTTACACCTTTCTACATATTTATATTTTCATTTGCAAACATAAAAGTGGATGTTGTGTAAAAGAGGCAAAATCTACCTTGTAAATTGAGAGACCAAAATAGTAGAAAGTGACCTAATGGAAATGCACGCCCATGCTTCTATATAGCTCCAAATTTAGTGATCTAAGTTTTGGGGTGAATTTAATAACATTATAAATCGATATATATCATCCAGAGTGCATTTTCAAAGGAATAGGGGCTCCTACCTTGAATCAAATTCAAGACTTTTTGTAACATGTTGGGTAAAACTGTCTTACTATAAGATGCACACTTAAGACTCATATGACCTCCAAATTTAATGGTTCAAGTTATGAAGTTTGTATTTTATCATTTTACATCTATTCATACCTTTATTTCTGCATTTTGAAACAAAAACCATTTGTTATGCATAAATGCTAAAAACTTCATTGTAAATGAAAAAAAATACATAAACACATGAAACCAAGGCATGACAAAAAATGCATGCCCTGGGAAGAAAACTCCATGTATGGTCTTGGTAATTTACATGTTACAATTTATAGGACTATGGATATGTTGTAAACCCTAAAGACTGTGTAGGGTGATTTGTGCCAAGAATTTAGTAAAGGGTTGAAATATACCTTGGTTTGGGATTACATACATCAATAAATATGTATTGTTACATGCATAACTCTAAATTGATTTAAAATTTACTTGAAGTTATTCTCAAAGCATAACTAGAAAAACAATGACATCATAGAGCCTATATATCGACATATATAAGAAAATGTAGATTGTTATAATGAATTAGAAAATTGTTCAACTTATTGTGCTTGAGCAATCTTGTTGTCTCCAAGATTTCAAACAATATTATACATCAATGGGCATTAGCAAGGAACATGACCACAATCAACAGAGGTCAAAAACAAAGTTTTGTTATGAAATTGAATATACATAATTTATCATCAAAGAAAACTACCATGAGATGGCATCAATGGTATCAACATGAATATTTGGCAACTATGCACACTCACTAACTAAAATGGAAAAATGAGTATTAACTACCTGCATCCATGAGCTCAATGAGACAAGAACTTGTACAACCACATAACACATAGGATAGTTGTTGTTAAGAACCAAATATCAATATAGCATAGAAAAACCTCAGAATAAGTACTCAACACCTTGAAAAAGAGATAAATTCAGATAATAAGCCTCTTCGCGGGGGCAACCTCCTTATGCCCAAATAAATGTAAAATTACAAGATGATTCAAAATGAAAATGTCTCCTTGGTATATATAGGAGACTAGGTGTTATCCACAATTTTGGTCATCATGATGATGCTATGATGATGGAAAATCAAGCTCTTCACTAAGAACACTTTCCTGAGAAAAGTTACCTTTGTCTGCTTCCAAAAATCATACTTTTAAAGGAGGTTCGCAAGCTACCTATATATTTTCCTACGAGAATGCCTGATTCTCATAGGCTACATTAAGCTGGGGTGCGGGAGGTTCACACTGTATCCAACTGTCAGGGTGCGAACATCTTCTTAAAGAGGAAAAAGATGAAGTTCTCGAGCCTTCTAGAAGGGAATCTTCTGGAAGGGTGAGTTGGCATTCGAATGGTTATCTAAGTATTGGTTTTCCTGATATCTTGGGATTGTTCCTATCCAAGTAACTAATCTGTTCTCTCCTATATATTGAAGAGAAAGCTCATGGAAAAGGTTAGAAGCAAACTAGCAAGAGATTTATTGGAGAATTAGTGTAATATTGTATGAAGGACTGATGCTACAACAGCTAGAGACACCAGCAAGGTCATCAAAGGTGGTTGATTTTCTTCATGCATGAGCAAGTGTGTGTGTTAGAGCTAGGATCCATCGAAAGGAGATCTACAACATCAAGGCTCAGGTTGTAAGTTTCACTTTCTATCATTTTAATACAATAATATGTCCCTTTCCCATAAAGATGATGTCACTTTATTACATAACTCCTTGATCATATGTATAGATTAGTTATTGAATATATTGATTTTCCTTCACTTCGATTGGTTTGTACTGTTGTGATCTGAATGGCACAAGAGCATTGGAGCGAAGCTTGGAACAACAGAGACCCAAGGAAGCGTTCATAAGGTATGTTCATGATCCTTGCCTCTTAGTTCATTCAATAGTCTAGATCTAGGGAAAGTGTATTACTCTGTCCTGTTTTGTTCTAGATCCAAGTGGATCTAGGGAGATCGGTTTGTGTCCGCACTTACGGATTTATCCTGAAACACTAGGAGGTATAATTAAAACTAATGGCCTAAATCCGACATAAATAAAATAACATTAGTAATATAATATGCCCTAATTAAGGGGTAATGAGCCACTATTTAGGGCTTAACATGCCCCTCCCCTTGAGACAAGTGTCGTTCGCAACGCTTGAGTAACTTTGGATGCTTTTGTATAAAAGACTCATCTTCCCAAGTGGAATCTTCAGCCGGTAGTTTCCTCCATTTAATGAGATACTCTAAAATGGATCTATTCCTCA
>JZKD02S0451788.1:280160-371027 GCA_000966675.3 Picea glauca
GACCTTCTTTACTTCTTATTTCCTCTCAAATTCAACTTGTATCAAAATGAATGTATAATGATGTTTATTTATACCATTTATGTCACTTCATTTTAACATTAGGGTCGACCTAACACTTTCTTATTTTGTAATTCTTTTCATTAATTATCTTCAGGGCCTACATGTACTTCCTTCTTCAATTTACTTTGCCATCTTCAAAAATTCATTTCTCCTCGACCATGAGGATCCACGTGACATGCCATATACCACTGGAAACAAAATGATGTATACTATCCATTCATGGGTGTTGTATATGCATGTGCATTTTCCTTCATGTCCAGATACCTTTATCAATCTTGCGGTCCAAAACCCATGACTAGGGTTGACATCAATGACAACAACCAATCTTCCAACAATATGTATGGCCTGATGTTAAGAGGAAAACTCCCAGGAATTAGGTGAATATCATGATCATGATTCCAAGTGGGTGGAAGAAGGAGAAATACCTTCTTTAGCCAATTGGTAATTCTCAAACAAAAGGGTTCAATTAGAGAGCACATTGAGAACTTCCAAAGATTGAATATAAAGGTAACATATAGTCGAGATGAGCACTTGATTGATGTATTCATAGAAACTTTAAGAGATAACATTCAACATGAGGTTCGCCTTTGGGAACCCAAATCATTGGAGAATGCATTTAGGGTGGCAAGAAATGTTGAAAGTAAAAATATGGCTATGGATAGATGTTAGAAATATTGAAAGTAAAAATTATGAAACTCGTACCATAAATACTACAGACTTTCCGGTATCCAATGAAACCAGTCTCACTCAATTTGGATACTCTAGGAAGAAGTTATGATTGTTTTACCTGGAACACCTTCTTGAGACTAGTCAATAGGACTAATCAGATACCCTATCTTCCACGGGGTGTATCTACAAATGTACGATGACCCAAAAGATGAACCTTTTACCATAGATACCTTACTAATTTATGTGAATATCCTCTGGAGTTCAGGGTCTGAAATGTTATAGAAACTTTTTTATGTGAAAATTCTGATGTGTCTCAGATGTAGCAGTGAAACCCCAAGACCTTGAGCTCTAATACCATATGTTAAGAACCAAATATCAATATAGCATAGAAAAACCTCAAAATAAGTACTCAATGCCTTGAAAAAGAGATAAATTCATATAATAAGCCTCTTCGAGGGGGCAACCTCCTTATGCCCAAATAAATGTACAATTACAAGATGATTCAAAATGAAAATGTCTCTTGGGTATATATAGGAGACTAGGAGGTATAATTACAACTAATGGCCTAAAGCCGACATAAATAAAATAACATTACTAATATAATATGCCCCAATTAAGGGGTAATGAGCCACTATTTAGGGCTTAACAGTTGTTAGTTATTTCCATTGCAAAGACCAGTAGAAATCATTATAGAATAAAAGGTTATATGACTAAATAATAATTAAATAAAAAATTAAAAAACATATCAATGTGTACAAGATTCTAGAAATACTAAAGTGGAATACCTAAATGGTTGTCTCTTGGTTTCGAGAATAAATTATTATCTACTAAACAGGTCCAACCATGTGAATTTGTAAGCTCATCCCACCCCAACCCTCCCCCTCCCCCTAGCCCTCACGTCACTCTTAATTCCCCATACCCAATCTATCTTCTAGAAAATAATTGAAATTACACATAAATGTAAAAATGGAAAATATTCTTCTAGCAATTTATGAATTTATATATTATGTTCATTCTATGTTGTGTCCCTTCAACCCTCTATTGTAAGTGGTGTCTGAGAAGAAAGATGAAATGGGGTTTTTCTCCTCATCATGTTCTTCGTCTTATGGATCCTCTATCTTGGGATGCTTTCCCTTAACTTTATTAGTCGTGCCACCTACAAATACCATAGTTTTTTTTTTTTGTAAGTAAGTGAGTGATATTAAATATAAAGGGCCTTCCTGGACCAAAAAAGATACACAGTACAGATAAGATACTAGCTGTAGTTATCGGACTGCCCCAACAGAGGGGAAACCAGTCTGGCCAGCATGACAGTTAGATAAAAAAAAGTTTGATAAGTCAAGTGACCTGTTCAGAGCTGACTAGACATCAACTAAGAGTAAAACTATCAAAAGAAACCAGAAAGTTCTAAAAACCTCAGACAATTGCCTGGTAGCCTTGCCAGGTGTTGTGGTCCACCTCTAATGAAGGCTCCTCCTCAATATAAGTCACCTGGTCATCCCAATGCTTTGCCACGTCCATGCCTGCTTCGTCCTGATGGTTGGTTGAGTATCATATGCCCCTTCTTGTACCATGTCCATCTCCTATGCATACTCTGCATGCTTGATTCCATGTGGCTCCTTTCTTGGTAGGCTCAGCTCCAGAGTCTTCCCAGCGTCAGTTGCTCTCTCAGGGTTCATTGTCATAGTCTCACCATCAAGATCGGAGGGGGAAGCTTCACGCATAGAGGTAAGGAGCTGGAGTAAAGAAGCGATATTCCATTCCACGGCAAGCACGCGGAACTGGAGGTCCTCCACCCCCTGGCAGAGCTCGAAGACCAGACCAAAAATAATTGCCAAGCTTTCCCGGAGTTGAGTGTCAGAGAAGGGGTTCGGGGCCTGATGTTCGGTGCGTCGTGGCTTGCATGGAGGTGGTTCTCCCCTAGTCGGCCCAGTTGAGGTAAGAATTGGTATTGGTGGAGCTTTGAGCGAAGGTTGTTCCGGGAGGTGGCTCATCGTGGGAGTCGACAGCCAGGGAACAATAGCCAGACCATCCATTTGCTCTGAAGCCAAAACGGGAGAGGAAGGAACGATGTCCGGCGAAATGAGGGGAGACGAACAGGATGAAGGCGACGTTGGCGGCGAAACGGGGGGGCGGCGAGGTCTCCAAGGGGAGCCTCTGCGCGGATGCCCTCGATGTCGAGGCATGAGACACATCTCATGCTGGCTAGGGGGCGTTGGATAACGGGGGTGGCGGCATGGAGCTAGCAGCCAGAAACAAACAACATCGAGCTTACAAGGTTCAGAAAACTCAAACGGATACTACCCCGAGGAGAACCAAGTAAGGCTTGCGCAGGGAAAGATGAGAAGCAAACAGAGCTTAGCCATGAGATGAGCGTAAAGGGGAGAGAGGCTATGTTGTAATTCTCCTTGAGCCATGGTTAATGGAGAATTAATGCCTGCGTAGGGTGGCACCCGAAGGCACGAGCCCTTCACGTGGCGTAGTGCCTTGCTGGCCAGCCCTCGCCTCCTCATAGTGCCATGTGGGGTGCAATATCACCCCATCCGGGGGTGAATCCACTAAACTAACAGTGTGGATGCATTGCTGGAGAATGGGATGCTCCAGTTCCAAACTAGAAGTGCATAGGAGTTCAGGACCAATCCAAGTAGTGCTTATATTGGCCAGCTCGTCTGCAGCTTGATTCGCCTTCCTTATAACATGGGCAGGGATGATTGCCTGGGTTGGTTTCATGATGTTGGTGAGCATCTGTAAGCCATGTGAGAGCCTCCAGCTAGGTGAGATTTTGTCCAGGTTTTCTCCATTTAAAATTCTTCGTAGCAGATTGATGATGACTTGTGAATCTCCCTCAACTACTAAATTATTAAAACTGTGGTCATTGGCCAATTGCAGCCCCCGGATGAGTCCCCAGAGCTCTGTTGCATTGTTTGTGGAGTGCCCCAGGTATCTTGCAGTGATTAAAATGATGTGCCCGAAGTGGTTGCGAAAGACTGCCCCATAACCAGCAGCTCCTGGATTGCCTTTAGAGGCTCCATCAAAGTTAAGTTTTATGAAGGGAGTTGGGGGGGGGACCAAAAGGAGGGGCTAGTAGAGGGGACGGAGGGAGGAGGGAGGGTCAGAGGAGGGCATGAAGGAAGAGGCTACCAATGTTGGAGGATTAAAAGTTCGGAAGGAATGTTGCCTCCGTTATCGTCGGTCCACTGTTGCAGAGAGATGGTTTCCATAATGTGGCGGCAACATTGATGCCAACATTGTTGCCAGGGATGTGAGATGTTTCGAAAGATCCTCCTGTTCCATTCTTTCTAGGTTTTCCAAAGGATGAAGCCTGGAAGGAGTTTCCATATCTGATTAAGGAGGGGGGAGTGGAAAGCCTGATCTCTCCAGTCTACAATAGTATCAATTACACTCTCTCTTTGTCGATCTGACTTTGGCATGATGAGTGTCGCTTGATCCCAGAGTTGGGCTGTGTAGGAACAAGAATTCAGGAGATGATTCATGGTTTCTTCTGCCCTTTCACATAATAGGCAAATGGAGGGCCCAAAAAAACCTCTCTTCGAAAGGTTGTCCCAAGTAAGAATGTTGGAGTGGGAGACTAGCCAGAGAAAGAGAGTGACTTTTGGCTAATGTTTAAGGCTCCAGATTTTGCGCCAGACTCTGTTAGTAAGTGTAGGGTTTGCCTGAGTTATGATTTGGTAGGCCTCCTACGTGTTGTAGGTGCCTTTTGGGAGGTTTCCCCAACGAAGAATATCCTCTCCTTCTAATTTGGGGATTTTTCGCTTGGCCATCTCCTCGTGCCAGGGTGCCAGGTTCACATGCTCTCCCAGATTTATTCGTTCTTTGTCCAGGTGCCATCTGCGCCAAGTGTCTCCGGGTGAATTGTCCTACCAGTAGTCAGCAACTCTTGTCAGGCCTGCCAGAGTAGCCTATGGGCAGATGTCTTCTGCCCAGCTGTTTTTGTCTATAGTTGGCCATTGTTGCCAGGAATCCTGCCAGAAGAGAGTCGTTTCCCCATTTTGGATTTCCCAAAAAGTGTTTCAGGTAACCAACTGCTTGTTTTGCTTGGCCGCTGTCCATATTAGGGATCCGGGGCCTTCCCCATCCCATTGAATTAGGTTATTTTCTGCCATTTTTGGCATGTATTTTTTCCTCCAAAATCTGGCCCAGAGTTCCTGGGGATGCTTGAGCCACCGCCACTAGATTTTGGTAGTTAGAACTTTGTTCATAATGAGGGGGTCCCGCAGCCCTAAGCCACCTTGATCTTTGGCTCGGCATAATTTGTCCCAGCTGACCAGTGCGATCTTCTTTCCTAAGTTGAATCCTTGCCAAAGGAAGTTTCTCTGGATATTTCTAATGTCTGAGAGGACATGCCTTGGTTCAGCCAGCGCTGAGAAGGAGTAAATCGGAAGGGCTTGAAGGATGCTCCGGAGGAGAACCAGGTGGCTTGGTAGATTTAAAACTCTGAGGGTCCAAGAGGAGAGATTTTTGTTAAAGGAGGAAAGAAGGTTCTCCCACGAGGAGTTTCGAAGGGCATTGTCTATCAGGGGAATGCCAAGGTATTTGGACAGAAGGGAGCTTCTGTTGAAACCTAGGAGTTCAGTAATGTGAAGCTGAATCGGAGGTGGCGTGTTGAAGAAAAAGTTTTGGGATTTTTCCTTGTTGCATTCCAGCCCCAAGGCGTCTGCGAAGGTTTGAAGAATGTCAAGCAGAGCATTGGCTTCGCGAACGGTAGGGGAGCCCATTAGAAGTGAATCATCCACAAATTGACTGTGCGATATGGGAGGGGAGATGTCGTGCAAGGGTAAACCTGTTATTAGGTTTCCTTCAACTGTTTCTCAAATGGAGCGGCCCAAACCTTCAGCCATGATGATAAAGAGAAAAGGGGAGAGGGGATCCCCCTGCCTGATTCCTCTTGAGGGAGAAAAAGGTCGAGAAGGAACACCATTGACCAGGATGGAGAAAAAAGCCGAAGAAGTTAAATTCGTGATCCAAGAAACCCAGCTTTGATCAAAGCCAAAGGCGAGGAGCATAGCCCGCATATATTCCCAGCTTATCTTGTCAAAGGCTTTAGAGAGATCCAACTTGAGGAGCATACCTGGAGTTTTGGTTTTCTAAAGAGAGTGGATCACCTCATGAGCAAGGATGACGTTGTCCATGATTTGCCTGCCTTCAACATAGCCTGATTATTCTGGGGAAATGATGGTCGGTAAGATAGGCTTGAGTCGCCTGGCTATAACCTTCGTCAAGAGTTTATAAATTATATTACAAAGCGCTATAGGTCTAAATTGTTGTGGGTGACGCGCATGTCCCCCTTTGGGTATGAGGGCAAGAAAGGTCGCGTTTAAAGCTCGAAGTACCTGTCCAGTGGCTCTGGAATTTCTAGAATTTCCCATACCTCGTGCCTGATGATTGGCTAGCAATGATGGAAGAAATCGCTGGTGAAGCCATCAGGTCCTGGAGCCTTGCATTTGGGTGTGTCCTGAAGCGCCTGATCCACCTCCTCAATTGAAATAGGTCGAAGCAAGGCCAAGTTTTTCTCCCTTGTGACCAGGGATGGCACATGCTGGGTGACCTTGGCAATGGCCTCATGTCTGTCCCGAATAGGTTCTGTAAGGAGGTTTTGATAATATCCGACCAAAGAGGCTTCCATGTCTTCATGCGAATGAAGGGTCTCCCCAGTTGTAGAGATAAGGCTCGTGATTTTGTCGGTGTGCTGCCTGTGGATGGTCGTTCTATGGAAGAATTTGGTGTTGCGTTCTCCCTCCTTGAGCCATCGGATACGCGACTTTTGTTTCCAGAGGATCTCTTCTTGTCTTTTTCTGGCCGCCAACTGTTGATTTATGATTTCTTCCTGGTCTTTTAAATCATTTGTGAGCCCCCTAGTTCTGATCTGATTCTGAATTTTGCTCATGCGGTCTAATAGCTACCTTTGGGATTCAAAGATATCGCCAAAGGTATTCTTATTCCAGAGTTTGAGAGACTGTTTAAGGTTCTTTAGTTTTTGTTGGAACCTGTACATTTTTTATCCCTGAGGGACCTCTGCCTCCCTCCACCAGTTTTGTATGTTTGCCTGGAAATCGGGGTGGTCAAGCCAGAATTTCTCAAATCTAAAAGTTTTTTTCCCCGTCGTGGTTGGGATATCCAGCCAGAGCTGAATAGGCCAATGGTTCGATCCAGGAATATTCATTATTGAATCCTCCATAGTTGTGCCTTCTATCGTGAGAGAGTCCGAGATGAGGAACCGGTCGAGCTTGCAAGAAATTTGGTGTGTGCCAGTTCTTTTGTTTGTCCAGGTGTGAGTACCATTGATAGTTTCTAGGTCAATGAGGTGGTGGTTATCAATGAGGCTATTGAAGTCGTTGGTTTCTTGGTCCAGTCTTCTTAAGCCTCCTCTTTTCTCTTCCAAGCTGTGGATGAGATTAAAATCTCCTCCTATAATCCATTTATTGTGTTGATTTAAGGTGGATAAGTAGTCCAAATTCCTAAGGAAGGAAGCCTTCTCCTTTATGCTAGCTGGGCCATATACATTAGTTAAGTCTCCTGGCTTATTAGAACCAATTAGTCTGTAGTCCATTGTGAGAGACCATCTTGTGGCGATGAAGTTTTCTAGCATTATTGAGCTTGTGTTCCAAAGGATGGCCAGTCCCCCTATTGTACCTATGGCTCTTACTGAAACAGCTGCCCCCTACTTCCAACAGTAGGGGAGTAATTTATCCACATCTTCTGAGGCACATTTTGTTTCCTGCAGAAGAACTATATCAGGTTTTTCCGCTAAAATCAAATCTCGTAGCAATTTTTGCTTGCTACGTCCATTAAGGCATCTGATATTCCATGAGAAAATCTTCATGATAACGAGGGGGTGGGGAGAGGAGAGAAGCTATCTGAGATCAAGTGGATTTGCCCTGAGTTTACCATGAAGTGGCCAATTTCTTGAATAAGCTTGTTGGTGTATTTTTGCCCTCTTTTCTTCTCGTCTTTCTGGGATTTACCGGTGCCTTTTGATTGACTGCTTTGTATTCCCAACCCTTGGCTAGCTCTTGCCGAGGATCCAGTGGAGGAGTTGAGGAAGACCTTATGCACCTTTCATAATTGATCTCTAGGTATTGTGTATAGTTTCTGTTGCCTATATGCATGCTCGAGATGTACCAAATCCACTCCTATTAAATCCGGCTCTTCCAGCTCCATTTCCGCGTCTCCATCCTCTGTCTCCAAAGGGTCCTACGATTCCTGAATCGCGTTTGGGGGGGTAATATCTAGTCCCTTTCTCAGTGGGGTTTTTTCCTCCCCTTGTTTCGCCGCATGAGAGCCATTAGCCAAAGGTGGTTCATTGGCTTGTATGTGGCTTGCAAGGTTTTCTGTTTGATCTTGCAACGTTGTAAACCTATTGCTAGTTGAGGGATCTTTACTTACCTGGGTCGGTTGCCTTCTTCCTCCTAGTCTTCTTTTCCCTGTGGGTTGAGTGAAGTCATCCTTGTCTTTGCTGTTGTCTGGGTTTCCTTCTTTGTGAACATTGTTGAGGGGGTACTCTCTAAAGAGGTGGTCGTGCTCGTGGCATCTCCGACATCGAAATGGGATGTGCTCATAGTCGATGGTCTAGGTCCAATCCTCATCATGATATTCCAGTATAATGGATCTGGGGAGCGGCTTAGTTATATTTAGGTATACACAGATTCGTGCATAGGAGGTGTAACGCCTTTGCTTGGTGGCCTCGGATGACTTGACATAGATGTCGATGGTATTGTCGATGCCAGCCAGGACCTCCTCTAGCCAAAACTCCTGTGGGAGGGAGTATAATCTGATCCTTACAAGCGCATGAGCAAAGTCCTCCTTTTCAGGGCTGAACTTCTCCGTCCAAAAGTGCAAGAAGAGGCCCGCTGAGTTGAAAAAATATGGCCCTCCATCGAAGATGCGGTTACGATCCTTAAGGTTATGGAAGATTATTGTGAAAAAACCCTTAGATCCTAGTTGTAACTCATAGTGACCTCTTGGCTTCCACCAGTATTGGATCCATTTGATCAAATCTCGTTCTGAGGGCCATAACCCTAGGAACTTTCCCACCAGGGCATAGTCTCTCATGAATTTTTTTTGCTCTTCTATGCATGGTGAGCTAATCACATATTTTGGGGCTTGTGGTGCCTGTGGAATACACTTACCAGGCATCCATGGAACTAACGTTCTGGGGGAAGAAGCTCCTTTCTCAGGGTCGATCTCCATTTCTCGGTCCTTGAACGCGCCTTCTTCCCATATTTTCAAGCATAGGTCTGGCGGCGGCCCAAAGGTCGGTTGCTTAGACCTCTCAGCAGCATTTCCGCCTACTGTGGCTTGACTGTAAGTGCCGCCTACCGGCCCTCCTTCCTTATGAGACATGAGCCCTGTTGGGGCCACGACTGGAACCTCGCAGCGCAAGAGATCTGCAGAACCCTAATCCTTCAGCAAAACCCTAGTTTGATCTAACCACGAAATACAATTCCCCTACAAATATCATAGTTACACGATAAGTCATAATCATTTAAAATGAACTAAAAAGAGGGATTTATTTCCAAATACATTCATATATTCGGGATTAAGCAATTACCATATCTTCAATGTGATTTGGAGTTAAAATTTAATATGCCAATATTGCTTGTGGGAATGTTCTCCTCCTAGGTCTGCAAAGGGTTATCACTTTTTTTCAAAAATTTATGTATGAAACTGAGTGATCCAAGAGTATATCCAAACTTGAAAAATTCAGAAGGTTTTCATTTATGCCGACACTTTCTACACAATAGAGATCTCATGGGAAGCTTTTCAACACAATTTGAATGAGGTCGAATGGACTTCATATGTGCAAGATATGGCTTGTTGAAATGATCTATATTTATGAGCGGAACGAATGAAACATGGATCTATAAAATTAACATAGATATACAGATAACAATAATAGAGATACAATGGAACTTAACTTCTATTCAATAAATAAATCTGTTGAAATTGTAAAATGCATAATGAAAACAATCTTGCTCAAATGGTGGTAGCTAATCTCTGAGAAGAGATGTGGTGGCTACGTGCATTCTTCTTAGCACATTACAATGAGGTCTCCAAGACTTTTTAGCATCAATAAGTAAACAAAAAAACCTTGACATCCAAAAACCTAACCCTGGGATATGAAGTGCCAAAATTCATGTGGGCCATGTTGGCACTATTCTGTGTGTGGGTTGTAAGACCCAAGGTTCAGTTTATATAACACCAAAAAAACCCATGAAACACCGGCCCTTTAGGCATCACCTATTTGCACAGATGAAGTCTCACCTTAGGTATCTATGGGGACTTCTAGAACTAGGCTTCTGCAGTGGTAAGGGAATGGGAGGCAAACATTTGGTTCATTCTTCCTTAGTAGGTTATGTGCATAATCTGACTCTGTCTGGTTATTAACTTACCCATTATTCATATTTCGTTACTTATCATATTCCAGTTGACTATATATATTTGTTATTGTCACAATCATGAATCATTGGACCATTATTAACTATCAAATGAAGCTATTCTATGATGCATGTAGATATTATTCATAATCAAACATGGAAACATAAACAACATAGGATTTAGTAACATATCTCTATCATTTCTCTATTCATCCTTCTCAACCTTTGACTGTTACATTCAATAGCTCTAGAATCAGTATCAATCAAACTGTAACATAAACTAATCTATCATAATCAAACTTCATCAGAACAATACCTAGCTGAACCAACCGACTGAACCCCTAATCTCCCAACCTGTTAAATATTTATATCAAAATCTAGGGCTAAAAACTCTAATCTATTCATCCCAAAAATATCCCATTATAATGCAAGGCCAGCTCAGTTAACTATTTGTTTGACACCTTTCTTCTGCTTTTCATCCTTCATGCCGCTTTTTTGTTGTTCTTTTATTTTTGGGATGTCGGGTTGTCATTCTCCTGTTATGCTTTATTTCCTTGCTTTATTCTTGTAGCTTTATTCTTCGAGTTGCATGTTGTCTTCCTTTTGTGCACTTTCCTCCTTCTATGCACTTTCTTGTTAGATGTTCCTCGGTTGCATGCTCTCTAGCTTTCCTTTTTCCTCCATGCACTTTTCATATACTTAGGATTTTTCCACAAAACTTTATCAAAACTACAAAAATTGCTTTCAAGATTGTATGTCCAACAGGCCCCCAACACTCACTTGTGGCTCATCCCAAGACACTCAAGCATGTTTCATACTCTTCCATGTTGAAATGAAGTTTTTAGAAGCCACATTTTCCCCCTATACCTCTTTGATGATTTCAGTCTCTGTTGTTGTTATCTCCTCTTCTCCTTACACGGTCAGGTTTGTAAGTTTTCCCTATACCTCTACATTGTAGCCAACTCTTCAATTACTCACACTGCCTCTTCTTGTAGTGGTCCCAGTCTCTATTGTAGTATATTTTGTTGATCCCTCATTTTCTCCACTTCTACATGTTCTTATCGTTGAGCTAAATTCGTTGACATATGTGCTACTGGTGGTAGTGTAGCCACCCTTTATGATGCCTATTGTGCATGTTCTTGAACCTCTCTTAGCTTGGCCTCTACAACCTTCATCTTCGAGTATTCTATCAACTCTATCCACACATGCTTGTTCTCCTTGTAAACCTTTGTGCATTTGCCCTCAATCTTATTAAGGTTAGCAATTGTTGTGTTTTTCGTTCTCATTCTTCCTTCACACACTTCTTGTGGCGATCCTGGCATGCTCCTTAGCTTGAAATCTTCCATCTATAATCAGGCACCCTTAATAACTTCATTGATCGTCTGTACTTGTTCCTCCATAGTCACTTCGACTACTAGGGGAAATTTTGGAATTTCTTTATATAACGTTTGGATTGTTGCTTGGGTTTTCTTCGCCATGCTCTCAGCCTTGTCCTTTTCCTTTAATATAGTCTGAGCCTCTTCTACTCTACCTTCAACTTCTCTCTTTTTTTATAGTGTTGTGTCATACTTCTCATGTTCCTTGTGCTTCTTCACAATAAGACTTAGAGTTTTTTTTTTCTCCCTCTTGACGACCTCTTCCCACATAATAATAGGCTAATTTTGGATGACGAAATTGGGGGTTCATGTTTTCCCTAGAAAAAGCATCACTTCTACTGGGAGAAATAATTATATTAAGCCTTCTCTTTTATAATCGTCTTCTATGTCGATAATCTGTTGAGGTTTCTTCAGCCCGAGACCATCCTCCTCGCTGCCTATGTCCCTTTGTAAATTCTTCAGGTTCAGTTTGGGCATCGTATATGAATCCAATTTCCAAGAAAATTCTATTTTAGTGTGATCATGATCCAAGTCATTCTCATTTACTATCATGAAGCATTTGTAACCCCCGAAACTATTACTAAGTTTGTTGAAATATGCATACAAATTTACGTTGGAAGCAATGCGAGCTCCTATATCCAACATGTTCTCAACGTCTGAGTATTTTTCCCTAGCCAACTCCAAAAATGGTTGTTTATTGGTAATGTCATGATCCACAAATTTGAGGTTGACATTCTTGCTCAGCATATTTCCTTCTGTACTCACCCCGAGGGGGAACTGGTGGCACTGCTAGTGGATCTTTCCCCATTCGTCTTGGGTGACAAGTTCCTGAACTATCATTGTGTGTGTACTCTAGAATTTGTAGCCCTTCTCTATTCTCTAGCTCACTCTTGTTTTCTCTTCTTATCTCTCCTTCGCTCTCATTGGTATGCAATAATAATTTACACTTAATGATATTCTTGTGTTTTTGTGCTTGTGTGTCGACCGTACCTCTCCCATCCTGCCTTAACTAAATTTTCCCATCCATCATCGTATTTGTTGAGTTATTCCATAATAATATCTTGATTACAAAATCCATCGGTTGATTTATCCTTCATACTACCAATTTGTCAAAATTTTCGACTGATTTTCCCATTTAAGACTTATACAGCACTTTTATGGACTGTTACTCTAGTTGTGTAACCGTCATTTTTTTTCTTTAATGGTTTTAACAGTCTTTTCATTGCCCAACTCTCTCATCTTCGATTTTGGCGCAGTTTTATGTGGATGTGTGATGACGATTCTTTCTGCACACCTTCTTATGCCTTAGTATTTGACTGCTTTATATATATATATACATGTGTTCTAGTGCATCCCAAATTATTGTGCAGCCTATCGACCATCTCTATAGAGTTTCATCCAACTCCCATTCACTATTCCTTCCAAGACATATCCATTTAAGGTTTCCAACTACACAGCACCTATCTCTATTAGTTGTTGAATCACATAAGGTCTTAACCAATGCATTCTAAATTTCCCTAGATATTACATATACTTGTTGTCATAGAGTAGCACCAAATCTCCAACTTGAAACTTCTTCTATTTAATGTGTCGATCATGCCAGGCCTTCTCTCTAGATTTTTGAACCTACTGATGGAATCCTGCGACAAACCGATCCTCCTCAAAATTTACTGGTTGTGCCAACCTCTCCTCTATTGTGCCAGTATCTAATACCTCTATAATTGTTGCAATGCGCAATCTAGAAAGAATAAACTCCATTGGCATTACTTCTTCTTGTTCGTAGACCAACTTGAAAGGGGTCTAGCATGTCAACTTCTTGCTTGTAGTCTTGTAATCCCATAATACTTTAGGAACTCTTAAGTCTCAATCATCTATCCCTACATTGAAAATATTTGTCAAGTCATTCTCTAAGATCTTATTAAAAGCTTCCATGGTTCCATTGGCCTGAGGGTGATAGGGGGTACTCTTTTGGTGATGAATCTAGAACTCCTCAGTCAATGCTATAATTTTCTTATTTATAAGGTGTGTCTCTTGATCATTGAGTAATATGCATGGACATACAAACCTTGTGAATACATTTTTGAACAGAAACTATGCAACAGTTTCCACAGTACATTTTGTAACTGGGGTTGCTTCTCCTCATCTTGTCAAATACTTTGTCACAGTAATGATATACCTTTCCCATTATCTTCTTGTTTGTGGTTTGATTGGCCCCATAAATTCTATAGCCCAATTCTCAAATGCTTGCAACATAATTTGTGGATTCAAAGGAATTTTGTCCCTCCTAGATCATTTTCCCGCTTGTTGGCATACATTGCATGACTGACAGTATTCATTTGCATCCTTATGAAGTGTCGGCCACCAAAGTCTTGCACACAAAATTTTATGTGCAGTTTCTCGCCCTGCGTAATGTCCTCCAGTAATGCCATTGTGCGCTTCTTCAAGTATTACCAGCCTTTCATGCTCCGGCACACAACATCTCAGTATTCTATCTACACCCATCTTGTATAAATTCCATGAAATCAACTGATAATCTATTACTTTCATTGTTAGTTGTTTATTTTGTGCTACATTCATCTCGGATGGAGCCATGCATGTGTTGAGGAATTGTACGATGTCCGAGAAGTAATCATCCACCATCCTTACTACAATAAATTGTGCATTTGGGAAGTTGTCATCTAAATTTCCTGCATCTTCTCCTGACAATATGCGTGATAGATGATCTATTCTTGCATTCATCTTCCCTGGTTTAACTATGACTTCGAAGTCATATTCCTAAAATAATAATAGCCACCTACATATTCTCCCCCCCAACACTGGCTTGTTGACTAAGTATTTTAATGCAGAATGGTTGGTATACATCTTAAAGTGAGACCCCAATAGATAATTCATGAATTTATGTAGTGCATAGACCATCGCCAATCCTTCTCGTTCTGTGGTTTTGTAGTTCTTCTCTACTATAGACAGTTTCTTGCTTGCAAAAGAAATTAGGTGATCGATATCTCCTTCCCCTGGATAAGATAGAATGACTCCCAATGTTATGGACAATGCATCCATGTGTCATGAAACTCCTTGTTCCAATCCGAAAAAATTAAAATCAGCGCAATCACCAACTTATGTTTCAAGGTGTCCAACCCCTTCTAACAGTCTTCATTCCATTGAAAATTTTCTTCCTTCTTTAGTAACTTCTCCATTGGCATTGTGATATGTGCATATCTCTTGATGAACTTCCTATAATAACATGTATGACCCAACGTCACCCTCAGCTGTCTGACTGATGTAGGTGATTCTAACTCCAAAATGACTTCAATCTTAGCTAGGTCTAAAAGTAGACCATGTTTGCACACTACATGTCCTAAAAGAATTTCAAACGATGCGCAAAAAATGCACTTCTTCAAGTTCAGCGAAATTTGACACTACCTGCAGCGATTCAACATAATTCTAATAACTTCTACATTATCCTTCAATAGACTGAACATCGTTCAATCATCCAAGTAGACTTCTAGGAACTTATGGATGAACTCCTTGAATGTTGCAACTACAACCTTGGAAAACATCGCAGGGGCATTCTTCAATCCAAATGAAATAACTTTGTACTAATAACTTCCCTATTCCATCGCAAATGTGGTCTTCTTTCAATCCTCCTAGGAGATTCATATGTGATGGTACCCAGAGAATCCATCTGTAAAAGATTAAGCTTCCTGGCCTCCCGCTTTCTCTAGTACCTCATGTGTGAATGGTGTTGGAAATGGGTCATGTAAGCACATGTCATTTAAATTCCTTAGATATACACAGATCTTGATCCCAGTTGTCTTCTTGTCCTACACCACCATCGGACTAATCCACTGAAATTATTCTACATGTTCAATGATTCCTACATCCAGCATCCTATCTATTTCATCTTTTACCTTATCCTTATACCTCAGATTTAGCCTGTAAGGCCTCTAGCGCACTTTCTTAGCTCATGGTTTCAGTGGGATCTTCATCTCGCCCAAGTCTCCTACTATGCCCTTCATATTTAAAAAAATTGTTGGAAATAATTCATGGTATTCTCAAAGTAAGTTTGCAATATTGTCAATTGTCTCTTCACTCCAATAGTCCCCTATCTTCCCAAACTTGGGATTCTCTATCATCCCAATGTTTACCTTCCACATTTTTATTGGCTGGGTATATGTGGCGGATTCGAGCTCTGGCCCTTCTATGGCTTATTCTCCTTATGTATTTGATATATATAAATTCCTAGGATCATCTTCATCATACTCTTCCTGGTCTACATTATAGCATTCAAGTAGCTTATGGATAGTCATCTTGGCTCTATGCTCACTACATATTGGTATCACCTCCATCGTCTCTTCTTCTGAGAAGATATTCATCTGAATCACCTATAGCCATGCATCTGTGGATGGAGATTCATGTTAAAATGTAAGCATTATTTTGAACCTATGGACAAGTTATTTCCATATTGTTGTCTCCCTGTGCATTTCCAACTCCAAGTACCAGTTCTTTATAATTGTTCCTAGTGTGTGTATAAATTTGTGTGTCCACTTTGCCTTTGGTACTAAACCCCACAAAGCCCTGCATTGATCCACATGACCTGTTGGGTCACTCTCCCCTGTATATTTTTGCACAATGTTTTCTCCCTCAGTTCCAAGCCTTATGTGAATTAATATACTACATTATAGACAGTCTTTGATTCCCTCTCTGTGTGCAACCCACCATTTGGATGGAGTCGCTTTTAATACCAAATCCAGTGCTAACAGCATTTGTTTTTTGGGTACCTTCAATTCAAATGTTTTTACAAATGTACTTATATCGTATAATCCATCATACCTAGGAAGGTTGCATAGCTTTGTTTCAATCCAACTCATGGATCGAATCATGCACACACATCGTCTAGTTGACACTCCATGCATTTTTTGTTACCAATGTTCTAGACCTGCTTCAAAATATGATGCACGTGAACTGACACTTCACCAACTCAATGCACCACATGTTGTCGGGTTGACATAATCCTCCATCCGCACAGTCATGTTCTATAAATTTTCAATGACATTCACTCTTGTTGGTTATGTGTATCTATGTACTTCTAATGGGTCTAAGGGTGTCGTAACTTTCAAATCTCCAACTTCAAAAATAATCTCCCTACTCTTCAAGTTGATGATCGCTTGGTTATCAAAATCCCATTCCATTCCCATCAGTGTTGGATATGGTTGACTGTCATCCACAATCTCAATAAATTCAATGTATGCTACGTTGTGCACCCCATCTATGTTCACAGGTACTCCTATCAACTGACCAATCGGGACTATTTTGTGTTGATTTGCTAATCTCAGCTTAACATGAGACCATACCAACTTGGGTTTTCCCATCAACTCCCATGTCTTCTTAGATAACATGTTCACATCAAAACCCACGTCAAAAAAAATATTATCCACATCATACTCTCCAATCTGCACACTGAATTGGAATTCTTCATTGGTTCGCTTCCTGCGTAGTACATGATTTACCATCCTTTGTGTAGCTAGAGTTTCCCTTCCTCTTTTGTAATGATCAATCATATCATATAATGTACTCGATGAAGCCTCATCTTTGATTATCTCTACACAATTTCTCAATAATTCTATTAGTGTAGTTACCTTCCCCACTGGCTTCTCTGGAATTATGTAATCTTCTTCATGAGGTGTTGCGGATGTTGATGCTCCCCAATCCATTCTGAGTAATTATTTCCTTTCCCTCTGATATGTTTCCTTTTCTTGTTGAGGATCAAAGGTTGGTATGGGCCCTATAAATTTCTTACCCATTTTTTCGTCTGCTTCCCTTCATTTGTCTTATCAGTCCCTATTATAGCTCCTCCATGAATAAACATGGCTACTATGGGCCCTTCATTGCATCTTTCAGTTGATATCATATGCACATTCTGATTCGGATTCAGGTTTTGGTTTCCTCTGGCCTACCACTTTGTAACTAGTTGGGGACAGTATTTTATCAAATGATCCAGTGCTCTGCCATATGTGCACGGCGTACATGGATTCTAGAAATTGCAGGCCAACTGTCGAGTTTCATTATAGTTGTAACATATAATTGTTCCTCTTCCTCCTCTTCCAAAATTCCCTCTACATTGGCCTTCTCTATCAAGTCGAATGTGTGACAATCCTTCTCCTCGTGTCCTACAGAATTGCAAAAATTTCAAAACAAGTTCTTTGGCATACTATGGTACTTTTGTAGTAGTGGACACTTCATTAGGCGATGGCCCAATTTATTACATATCTCACAATATCCTCCTCCCAGTAATGGATTTCGTGCTCCTGTTGCCAAATATTGTGCGAATCATGGGAATTCATCCTTGTGATGGCCTTTAGTCCTACATTTTTTTCACCAGACTTGATCACGTTTCTCCTTTCCCTTTGTCAATTCTGTCAATTGAATTTTCAATGCAGCCAACTATGTCTAAACTTGCATCATTCTGCCACTGTCTCCCACCGGAGATGACTCCATTTTCATTGCAATCTCTAGTGCCTTAGGTTGTGACGCAACCTTATGTTGGATCAATGGCCTGCGAATGTGTGGTAGAATCCTTACAATAAACCATTCTTGGTGCTTTTGATCTAGGATCTGGAAAGTTAATCTACCCATGACATTCTTAAATCTCAGGCCGAAGTCCCATACCAACTCTATTTGTATTTGTTTGATCTCCTTCAATTATGTGATGTATTGTGACTCTGACTTTGGATTCTTGAACTCCTTCAGCAGTGCTTCCTTAATCTTTGCCAATGTTCTGGACTATCATGTAGGTGTGGTGCTATGTAAATTTATATACCATACTATTGTACAACCTCTAAATGTTTTCGCTAACTACACAATCTTCACAACTTCATCTTGTATGTTTTTTTTGTCCCAAATCGTCTCGCACACAAACAAGTGTTGTTCTGGGTCCTCTAACCCAATTCCTTGGAACTCTGATAGCCTAAGAGTATTATCCACCCCAACCATCTTTTTTGATGCAGTCCCTCCTTTTGGTGATGTTGGTTGACTTTGATTCTGACTCTACGCACTACTCCCACTATTATGACTGCTACTACTCGATCATCCTTGGCTAACTACAATTGCTTTTGAAAAATATACAAATGTTACTTCTGATTGTGGTGACACACATGGGGTCGTGGACTCAACGCAGGATTGTGTTTGGGTAGGACTTGTTGGCTCTTCTATTATTGGAATGGACTGGAACTCCTCTTCTTCTCCCCCTAGGTATGGTACCTCCATGATTCGGACTAGTGCACAAGTTTCTCTCCCCTCTGGATCACTACACGGCTCTCTTCTCTCAACCTCAATATTTTTCCTCTTGTACCTCCTCCCTCTATGCAAATATCCAAACTCATATCCTTCCTATAGTATATCTTCGTCTTGCATCCTCAGTCCTTCCCTGTCTCTTTCATTACTTCCTTCATTCTCTTAGACAATCCTCCTATCATCCCCCAGTTCCCCTATGTGCATGAACCCCTTAGTAGTTGGATTGCATCACCATCATGTGTTTTTCACACAATAGCATATTTATCCACATATTTAATGATTTCAAGATCAATTGCTATCCAACCAAAAATCAATTTCTTGAGTAGTTGGGTTACTTATATAATTCATCTTCCTTACCAATTCAGGAGTCCAGTTTCTTGGCGCTACGGCACTAAACCTTCTAGTTTTCTCCACTAATATTTCTAGCCACTCTGTTAGAATAATTGTAAATTCACCAAAGAAAATTTCATGCAGATCTGTGAACACATAATTTTGCAACCATTTCTTGTTACTCATATGAGGGTTTCTATTCTCTTGTCATGTGAATTTGTGTTCCTTCCTTTCCAACCATTCTGAGATATCCTTCTTATTCATCCTCCAAAACATCCCCTTAATCGTAAAGTCTCAATCCCAACAATGGAACCATTTGTTGGTGATATTTTGTGTGCGGGTTGTAAGAACCAAGGTTTGGTTTATCTAAGACCAATAAAACCCACCAGACACTGGCCCTTTCGGCATCACCTGCTTGCATAGATGAAGTCTCACCCGACGTATCTATGGGGAATGTTATAACCAGGCTTCTACAATGGTAAGAGAATGGGAGGAAAAAATTTGTTTCATTCTTCCTTAGTAAGTTATCCACGTAATTCAGATATGTCTGGTTATTAACTTACCCATGATTCATGTTTATATTCTTATCATATTCCAATTTACTGTATATATTTGTTACTGTCACAATCATGAATCATTGGACCATTCTTAACTATCAAATGAAGTTATTCTATGATGCACGCATACAGCATTCATAATCAAACACAGAAACATAAACAACACGAGACTTTGTAACATATCTCTATCATTCCTCTATTCATCCTTCTCAACCTTTGACTATTACATTTAATAGCTCTGGACTTAGTATCAATCAGACTATAACATAAACTAATCTATCATAATCAAACTTCATCAGAACAATACCTACCTGAACCAACCAACTGAACCACTAATATCCCAACCTGTTACATATTTATATCAAATCTAGGGCTAAAAACCCTAATCTATTCATCCCAAAAATATCCCATTACAATGCATGGCCAACTCAGTTAACTGGTTGTTTGACACCTTTCTTCTAGTTTCGGCCTTCATGTTGCGTTTCTGTTGTTATTCTATTTCTGGGATGTTAGGTTTTCATTCTCATGTTATGCTTTATTCTTGTAGCTTTATTCTTCGAGTTGCATGTTGTCTTCCTTTTGTGCACTTTCCTCCTTCTCCTCACTTTTTTGTTGAATGTGCTTCAGTTCTGCGTTCTCTAGCTTTATTTTTTTCCTTTGCGCACTTTTCATATACATGGATTTTTCCTCAAAACTTCAAAAATTGCTTTCAATACTGCTTGTCCAACAAGCCTCGATGCGGTAAGTTGGTACATCAACTTCCCGGGGTCGTAAATTTTGCATATGATCTTCGTTTTAGGCACACAATAACCCGTTTGAAACATCTATTTGATGAATACACATTATGTTTTCAAACTTTTACTCCATTTATAATGTGACTGTGGTGAGCCCAAAAACGTTGTTTAGGGCCTCAAAACGGCCCTGAAAGTTTATGACCCAAAAAGCTAGAAAAAAACTACAAAGATGAAAACTGTAACTGCCAAGATTAAAGTAGTATGTGAATCAGTTGGAAGAGGTGGGTGGTCATCGATATCCACTTGGATTATTCCTCCCTCCTTAGGAAGCAATGGTCTCCATTGCATTGAATTCCCCCATCATATGAGGAAATTTATGTTGAATTTGGCCTCAGGTGAGCCACTTGCCTTGGTGCAAAAGTTGCCTCGCTTTGATGACATGATAAAGATGAATATGTTGTTAGAGAGTTCCCTTGACCTGTGTTTCCATGATATAATTAGTGGATTCTTGTTCCATACAATAAAGGTTGAGCTATGTCATTGTCAACTATTATGCTAGCTCTAAGGTGTCCAATAAGGGTGAAAAGTATGGTCAAAGGAGGCCCACATTAAACATTGGGTGAAAGCCAAGGAAGGGGTGAATGTTGAGCTCAAAATCATTGTCACCCATAGCCTTGGTGATGGTGTAAGGTCCATAGTGGACTGGAAGAAACTTCTGATGGGGTCCTATAAGGTGTTCTTTCTACAAGTTCAACCAAACTTTATCTCCCACCTAAAATGTTTGTAGCACCCGGTTTTGATCATGGTGTTGCTTGCACTTAGCATTGGACTTGTGAAAAATATCTTGAACTTGTTGGAATATGTGTTGGATTTGTTCAATGAACTGAGTGGCTTTGTCGGCTTCAGTTTGTGCATGGGACAATTCTTTTTGTGTGGATGCAAGGGGTAGTGCAACATCCATGGGACCCAATGGTGCAAATCCCAACCCCACCTGAAAGAGGTTTTGTTCAGTTGAGTTATGTATGGCTCTATTGTAATTGTCTTGAATATAGGGAAGACTATCATCCCATGTGCATGAATGCTTGGAATTGTACATGTGAAAGATATGCACGATCATCATGTTGATGAACTTGGTTTGTCCATTCGTTTGGGGGTGCAAGGATGTGGATTTGGTGAGCTTGGTGTCCAGATGTGACCAGAGTCTTGACTAGAATGTGCTGAGGAACCGAATGTTCTGATTTGAGCTAATTGTTTGTGGTATCCCAAAATGTACCTTCATTATTTCAAAGAAGAGATTGGTAGTGGCCTCCGAAGTGATTCTCTTCTTGGAGGTGATCGGAATCGCCATCTTGCAAAATCGATCAATAACCACGAAAACATAGTCATTTCCCTGCTTGGTTGAAGGAAGGCATGACATCTAGTCCATCGAGATGGATTCCTGGGGCATGTCAAGTGTAGGCAAAGGGGTGTACATGCCTTATTTATTAATGGTTGGTTTGGAAATGGTGTAAACCGTGCAAGACCTAATATACTTGTTGACATCCTGTCAAAGTTTTAGCCAATAGAAATGTCGTTCCAACATTGCCATTGTATTTTCTACTATGAAGTGTCATGCCACTCGACTATGGTGAGCATCCCAAATTATCTTCACATGCTCGCTTGATGGAACGTAGATATGGCACAACAACCCATCCTAAAGATCAAAATCAGTGACAATTGTGTTTGTGCCCAGCATATGGTAGGTAGTGGTGAAGTTAGGATCTCTCTCGTAGAGTTGGGGCCATCTGTAGGTCTCATGTCTACATGAATGTAGCACTATGGTTAGTGTTGCAACTAGAGATCGACTAAGGCAGTTAGTGAATTGGTTGGTGCTCCCTGTCTTATACTTCATGTTGAGATGGAACTACTGCAAGTATGTGGACCAATTTTTATGGAGGTCATCCTGTAATTTTCCTTGTGTCTGCATGAACTGCAAAGGCTTATGATCAGTGTGGATGGTTTTCTCCTTCTTGAGAATGTAATCCATCCACTGGCTATAGGCTTGTACAATAGAATACATTTATTTTTCATAAGTGGGGTACTTACGGATGGCATCTGATAGCATCTCACTATGATAGGTCACAGGATGTCCATGCTGAGTGAGAATTGCATCCACAACATAGTTTGAAGCATCCGTCTCAATATCAAAAGGTTGTTGCGGTTTGGGTAATGAGAGCACCAGGATTGAGCATAAGTGTTGCTTCAAATCATTGAATGATTTCTATTGCAACTAACCCCATATGAATTTTTCCTTGCCACCGGCCCTACTCACTTGGCTAAGGGAGAATGTAATGTGGGAGAATCCCAACACGAACCTGCGATAGAAATTGACAAGGCCTAAGAAGATATGAATCTCAGTGAGTGTGGTCAGAGCTGGTCAGTCATGGATGACCTGGATCTTGGCTGGATTGACATGCACCACATGCTCATCAGACATTTTTCATGTTGAAGGAGCATTTTTCCAAATTTTCATATAGCTTTTGTTGTCATAGAGTGTGAAAAACCTATTAAATATGTTACAAGTGTTTTGCCCAACTCTTGTTGAAGATGAGGATCTCATCCAAATACACCACCACAAAATAATTGGTGAAAGTTTGCAATATAACATCCATCATCCTCATGAAAGTTGTTCGGGAATTTTTCAAGACAAAGGGCATGACCAACCATTCAAAAATATCTTCTTTGGACTTGTAGGCAGTCTTCCATACATCAGTATTCTCTATTGGGACCTGGTGGTAGCCAGACTTTAGATCGATCTTACTGAATTATTTTCCCCCCCTTGAGTTGTCCAAGGAGATTGTCAATTCGGTGAATTAGGTATTGGTTCTTGACTGTGATTTTATTTAGAGCACAGAAATCAATGCAAAGTCGCCAAGTCCCATCTTTCTTCTGCACACGCACAATTGGGCTTCCACAGGTTGATGATCTTGTTCGGATGTGCCCCTTTTTGAGCAGCTATTGGATCTAGCACTAGATTTCCTCATTTTCTGATAGCGAGAAGTGATAGATTGTCCCATTGGGCAGCAATGCACTGGGGGTCAAATCGATTGAGTGCTTGACCTGACAGTGTAGAGGTACCCCAGTGGGTGAGGAGAATATGTCTTTGTATTCTTCCACAACCTTATCCACTTAATTCTACTACATGGAGAGACATGTCACGAAGGCCATGGATGTGGATACAACCTTTCACTCTCTTTGAGTGCGAATCACAAAGAAGAAAAAATTCTCGGTCTGAGAGATGACCTTCCTACATTTCTTGGAAAAAATAAAGGAAATGGTAGTAGATGGGACTACCTCGGGTATCCTATATAATTTCCTCTCCAAAGTAATAATAACACTACAAGGCCTAGACTCATATACAACATGACGTTTCCATAAATAAGTTTGGCCCAAAAGAACATCACAAACTTCAAGGGGGGTAACATCACACATTGCCTCATCTTTGAAGGGCTTGATGTTGTAGGCCATGTTAAACTCTTGGCTGACATGGAGATCAATCCCTTGGCAGATCCATCTGATGGTGTACGATTGTGGGTGTGGTGTTGTTGACAGTCACAACATCTTGATGACCTCCAGTGATATGAGTTTCTTTTGTCTACTTCTATCAACGATGAAGTGTAGCGGAGTACCCTTCACCCACATCTATGAATGAAAGATGTGCTCACCTTCCTCTAGTTCATCGGGTTCACAGGGATGGAACTTGTTGGTGGAAGCAATGGTAGCACTAGGTTCTACATCAATGATTTGTCTCCCTTTTCTAGTTCTAACTCAAAGTCAAATCCCACATCTGATTCATATGCTTTCACCTCAGCCACTAATGACTTCTTTGAGTGACATTCAACAGTGTTATGCCAAGGGATCTTATGGAACTTGCACCATTTCCCAATGTCTTTCTTTGTCTTCCCATTTTCCTTCTTTGTTTGTGGCTTAGATTGGTTTTACTGAGGGTTTCCATCCTTTTTCTTCCTTTGTTCTATGTTTTGGGGCCTCCTTTTCCCTGCTTCTATTTTGAGGGGTTTGCAGACCCAATTTGTTGCATCTTTTTCTTAATCTTTTGCTTGATTTTGATTGCATATCGATATGCTCCACCTAAGGATGAGAAGTCCAGAAAATCCATTCATATCTATATGTATATATGCATACCATCATGGTACTTGAGCACCAGATGTCACTCAGATTCTTTGATACCCATCTTGGTGTACAAGGTATGAAAGACATTGATGAACTCTAGCATTGTTTGGTCCCTTTCCTACCGCAGTGTGGTCCATCTTGTATATAAGTCATCATAACTTCCAACATGGTATTATTGTTCCTTAATAGAATCCATGAAAGAACTCCAAGTGGGAGTGACTACAAACCATGTATATCCCTTTGTTTCCTTTTGCTCACAGAAAGTCTCCCACGAATCTTTGACATGGGGGACAGCCTTAAGGAGCACAAATGTAATCATTTCTCTATTAGAAAAGTTATGGATAGAAAAATACCCTTCTAGAAGGTTTAACCATTTGTCTATAGAATTCGCATCTATTTTACATTCAAATATAGGAATATCAAAATTGATACATACCTTGAAGAGGGTAGAGCCTCCCCTCGAGGAAGATGCATTTCATGTTGGCAGTTGTCGAAGGATTTGCGCAAAATTATCCATCATCTTGTTCCTTTGTCGTGAGAGGGCTTCCTCCAACAAAACTTTAAATGGATATCCTACCCCATCGTCTCTCTTTTATTTCCCCATGGTAATTCATTGGGTTCGGTGAGGCCGATCTTGCAAAGGATCAACTAGTTTGAGTCCCAACTACTTATACCCTGACCTCATTTAGAACATGCACAGAGAAACAAATGAAGAGCAAACTTCTCTAATACCACTGATCTGGATTTACGAGTAGAATGAATGAAACACATATCTATAACATTAACATAGATATACAGAGAACAATAACAGAGATACAGTGGAACTTAACTTCTATTCAATAAAGAAATTTGTTGAAACAGTAAAATGCATAATGAAAACAATCTTCCTTGAATGGTGGTAGCTAATCTTTGAGAAGAGATATGGCATCGACATGCATTCGTCTGAGCACATTACAATGAGGCCTCCAGGAATTTTTAGCATTAAGAAGTGAATAGAAAACCCTCAACATCCAAAAACCTAACCCTAGGATATGAAGCACCAAAAGTCATGTGGGCCTCGATGGGGTAAGTTGGTACATCAGCTTCCTAGGGTTGTGACTTTTGCATATGATCTTCTTTTTAGGTGCATGATAGCCCATTGGAAATTTCTATCCAAGGACTAGAAATTATGTTGTCACACTGTAACTTTGTGTTGGCCCTTGACCAAGTTTTGAGGATCCTTGGTTGGGTTTGACCTACTTTTGGGACTTCAACAGCCTATCGAAGGTGGAGCACAATTCGAAGCAGATATCGTGATATCTCGGCCCCTTTTTAGGGATTTTTGGGTTTTGGGCTTATGTAACGGGCATGGGGATGTCGGCCCGTGGGTTTAACCATGTTTAGGACCGACTTTGTAATGTATAAATAGATGTTTAGGCGATGTAGGAAGGGGCTTGATACCTTGCTAAGTGCTAGGGCAAGGGAGACATCTATGTGATGCTAGGTGCTAAGTGCAAGTGGTAATTGTAATTGCTTTGTGCATATTATGTAAGACTTGTAGAGCTAAGTGCATGTGATCGTAAGAGACTGTGGAAAGCTTTGTGTTGTAACTCAGGGAGGGAGGATCTAGCAATGTGCGCAGATCTCCTGTCCTCTGCAGAGTAAGATCTCAAGGCTCTGTGCATGTAGAAGATTGACAAAAGACAATAAAGAGAAGAAGAGTTGGTGGACGTAGCCCCAGGGAGAGGGTGAACCATGTATATCCTGTGTTGTGGTTGCTTTGTGTGTTTTGGGTGTTCTCTTGTTTATGTGATTAAATTCTTAGTGCGTTGATGTATGTTAGATGAATCTGATATGATAGCTTAGTTCTGAATAATGTGAATGAATGTTAGATCTGACCTATGTTGATGTTCTTAGTGCTTTGTTATATTATATCTGTGTGAATACTGTGTCATTTTGTTATTAGGGTTTATCTGCGCTGTAAGCTAAAGGATAATATTGATGAACTGTAACTACTAAGTGCTTTGTTAAAGTGTTACAATCATAGATTTGTGTCCCAGCTAAGGTTGCAGACATCAAAGTCCTGCAATCACCCCTGCCTCTACCTCGGGTCAAACTTCATCTGATTCGCATGTGTTTCTGAAAGGGCCAGTAGTTAGGGTTTTGTTGGTGCGTTTTTGTAGCGTTGAACCATGGTCCTGTGCCAACAAATGGTTATGTTTTCGGGACTGGAACTGTGATTATTGAGAACTAAAGAAAAGAGAAATCTTTGTGCGTAGATCTGTTTCCCTAGTGTGCAGTATTATACTTGACCTGTGAAGCTCTGTGCCAAGAAGAAGAGTCGGATCTGAAGAAAAGAGGCAAGACCTAAAATCTTTGTGCTCTGATAAAGGTACGAACAGTTAAAAGTTTTGATTGAAAAAGTAAGATAAGTGGAAATTTTTGTTTCAAAAGTATGGATCTAGGTATGTTTGATAAATTTTGTCCTAGCTTGAAAATTAGGGCACAACTAGATGAAAGAAGGTTTGATATGAGTAGATCTAACAAAAATAGTGAAAGATATGTTAGTCTTATGCATAGAAAGAATGTTTGGACTAACAAATGGATGCAGGATCCTAGAAATAAATTTTTGCAGGTTAGCTACTATGATCCTAGTGCACAGTACAAGAAAGGTTGGGGATCATTTAAAATAAAAATAATACTAACCCTTTGTTACAGTTGCAGAAGACCGGGACATCGTGCTAAGGAATGCCCTGGTAGAAGACCTAGTTGTCTTTATTGTAAAGCTATGGATCATGAAGTTTTAGATTGCCCTAAAATGATTGCTAAGGTTGAAAGAATGAATATGAGACAAGAAAACCCTAAGGAATACCAAGAAACTATGACCATGGCAGAACCCCTGAAAGAATCACAGAATGTATTACTACAAATGAAAGAAACCCTGAATGATCACAGAAATGTCAACTTATCAAAGATCTTCAAAGAAAAAGAATGCATAGAAGCAAGAATAGGAGACTTCGGCATTGACTGTGTTCTGGATGAAGAAACATAGGTGAATATCCTAACAGAAAGAACTTGGGAATCTTTAGGAAAGCCTGCTATGATTCCTTCATTGGGAGGAATAGGATTATTTAGAGGAAAGTTGATAACCCTAAGTGGAAGACTCGCCTAGATATCTATGAGTGCTCATGGAACTTCAACAGAGGAAGATTTTGAGATTGTTAAATTTATTGAGAACAACACCCATTTGCTATATTATTAGGAAAACCTTGGATTGAAAAGGATCAGGCCAGAAGAAAAGAAGAAGAAGTCTTAGAGCAGAAGGAGTAAGAATTAAAATATTTCATGACTAGGAAGATAGCACACTTGATTGAAGAATAGGAGAATAGATCAAAGCTACTTAGAACCAAAAACTTGGATGTAGAAGTTAAAAGAACACAAGAAGACTCACAGAAGATTGAAGTATGTACCCCAGAGAGAGAAGACGTATTACTCTCCGACCTTATGTAAGAATCTCAACAACGTGAAGTTACTATGCCAAAAGGAGATAAGAATCAGAATGGAAAGAGGAATATCAAGACGATGATCACCAAGAAGAAGGCTAGAAAACTCAGTAAGAAGAGAGCAAAGATAGAAAAGTTACAGAAGGTCCCAGAGGGGACTTCACAGAGGGACGGTTTGCAAGACTGGGTCTTTGTCGGGATATCAGAACAGCGCAACATGGCACTTCGCCATGGCGAAGAGATATAGACGTTGAAAGCATTATAACCGTTAGCCCAATGACCCAAATAGTTAAAACAACGGTAATGGCCCGAAGACTTTCCATCAGACCATTGGGACCACGCCGCAATGGATAGAACCGCATTGATGAAGACCTCTCATTCGTTGGAGAGATCCATTACATCATGTCTACTGATTATGTCGATTGTTGCACCGAGAACACTTTTGTGAATTGTATCCAAGCCAACTCATTGCTACCATATTGTGTTTATTGAGATCGACACCTGTTCCATTGCATTGCACAGTAATTCATCCACCTAAGTTATCTGATCTAAGCGTGGATGTTAGACGAGCTCAGTGTCGCAGAGAAATCCATCGAAGAAGTTCTCATCGATCTCATGGACGAGAAAGTAATGTCTGCAAGTATTCAGGCATCATCGATGAGAGGAGTGCAAGCCTCTCCATCGACTGCTCACAGATCCGGACCATCCCGACCGGCGGTAGAGAAGAGAACCAAGAATAGATATGACCTAGCCAATGTGAAGTTAATCCTGACCATCTTACCAGACTACATCTCGCCTCTAGAAGGCGCAGTGAGTCGTGACAGTGTCCCAAGGGACTTTGATTACACCATGGTTACTGTGTACCTCCCGAAGGGGATACGTGCAGTTAGAATGTGGCAGGATAAGATTGTGACGTTGAAGTTTAGCGACTTCAACCTAGGAGACTGCAAGAACCATAGTATGCTCGCTCCTTATAAATACTTGACCAGGATGAAGGGGAAGAACTTGAAAATAATCCCCAAGCCGTGGACTATGAACCTCGCACAGTCCACCCTCTTGAATGTAATGAAAATTTTGCACTTTGGAAGGCACCAGAAGGTTAACGCATGTTTTAAGCACCTACTCTCATGTTACCATGGCAGATACCTATGGCTAGACTGGCACATCACAGTCGATCCAACGTTGATCCATAAGATCATTGGATTGAGCATGTGGGGACCTGACCCGCAGGATTTATACCCAGAAAAGGCTACAGAACGTGCATTGGCACAAAAGATCAAAGACACATATGGTGATATAGAAAAGGAGACGTGAGGCTACAAGGTAGCTTCCATCCAGAATGGCACAGTGCACCTGTCCTGCACTGATCGCAAGAACGCTCGTAAGAAAGAACAGACCTACACAGGTCACAGGATTCATTGTTGACCTCATCGTGAAATGTGTAGAACGACTCCAGACTTGGTCAACTAGCTAGAATTAGACTGTCGTGAAGCTCAGGATCAGGGATATGAGTTCCACTTTAGCTGGCTCTTGATCCTCAATGAATTTACCGCTTGGGAGATGTCGGAAGGTGCGACTTTCCTGGACATTGAGCCGTTCAAGCCACTCGTTGTGAAGTTCACCACGCTCTGGTACTCGAGCGATATGGGAAAATAGTGGAATTCAAACGCGGTCTTCCACACATACTATCTCCAACTAAAGAAGGCCATCGAAATTGTCCCTCGCATGAAGCCAAACACCCTGTACTAGTTTTGACCTCTCATGAAGTTCCACGTAGATCGGCACTTCATCTATATCACTGCGCAAGTAGATGAGCATAAAGAGGAGCTTCAGTCATACTACAAGCTCACAGAGGAGGACCTCGAAGAGATAACCAAGGACTGGTCTACAGAGCTCCTCATCCTCGTTGACCTTGCAGAGATGTCTAATCCCAAACTTGACAACTCGGAGGCCTCTCACAAAGAACACGACACACCTGGAAACAGCAGAAGAAAGAAGACTGAAGAAATCCAAGACTTGAGCAACGCATCGAAAGAAACTACTTCAATATCACCTGGCTGAGGGAGTGATGAAGAAGTAGAAAAGACAAATGGTAGAGAAGATTGGTAGAAGCAAGATGAAGTAACACTGCCTAAGGATCATATTGATGAGGTTGATCCCTTGAAGAAAAGAAATATTTCCCGCATGAAACCCACTTCCCGAAAGAAATCCAGAGCCACCTTGACTAAGATGCAGACCGTGCTCACTGTAGATGACTTCAACTTCATAATCACAGTTGTAGCAGATGCCTCATAGGACATCTTGCAGAAACATGAAGCCAAGCATAAGGAGATGTACAATAGAATCGAGGTTGAAATCAGAGGGGTACAGCAGGCCCTTCAATCCAGCCGCGTAGTATCCACTGCGCCCCCGCCATCGGAAGAACCAAAGTTGGGAGATGAGCCTGCCCAACTCCACAGACTAGTTGATGCAACCGAAGCTCACCTTTGTCAATCACAAGCTAAGAAAGACTAGGCCATAGCAGCCCTGAAAAAATCCCAGGAAGAAATGGTAGAGAAACGTCGAGTTGCACAAAAGGAGAAAGAGGACCTTCAAGCCAAGTTTGAAGAAGAGAGGGTGCAAGCCGAGAAGAAAAATAATAGTTGCTCACAAAATAGCTGGGATCAAAGAAGCAGTCGACAAAGAACTTTGCTTTGTGACAGGCTTAGAGCCAAAGGCAGAAGACCGAGTAGAACATCAAGTAGCGTAGCTCACAGAAGATATCCAGCAGCTACAATAAAGAATAGCAGACTTAGAGCTATGAACAGTGCCCAACACTTTGTCGAATGTACGAGATCAAAGAGAAGCAACTGCTCGAAGCGCAGTTGAAAGAATTAAGGCCCTCGCCATGGAATGTAAACAACTAAGTGATCGTAGTGACCAGACTTATGAGCGACTCACTGAGGATTCTGAATTAAAGGCACTGGAGTCATAGCTCCAAGAGGCAAAGCAGCAAGTAGAAATAATACAGGTGCAGTTGAATCCCCTATCAACCATTGAGAGGATGAAGCGATCCCAAGAACAGTGCACTGCTCAACAACAAGTCCACACCATTCAGAGCAAAGTCATGGAAGTGACTCAGAGGCTCCAACCAATACAGAATGAGGCTTGCTAACTATTCGCAGAGATTGAAGGTCGAGCAGAAGAACTGGAGCAAGTCGTCACTGCAGCTGAACAATTCTTAGAGGGACCTTTTAACAAAGTATTAATCCAAGAGTTTGTTGAATAGGAGGTCGTGGAACAACAACAGATCGAAGCAACTCGAGCCAAGCTCGAGGATTTTGAATAAGAGATACCAAGACCAGAGTGACTCGGGACGAGTCACAGGTGAGTGTTGGGGGCGTGTTGGCCCTTGACCAATTTTTGAGGATCCTTGGTTAGGTTTGACCTACTTTTGGGACTTTGACAAGCTGTCGAAGGCGGAGCGCAAGTCGAAGCAGAGATAGTGGGATCTCGGCCCCTTTTTAGGGATTTTTTGGTTTTCGGGTTATGTAACGGGTATCGGGATGTCAGCGCATGGGTTTACCCATGTTTAGGCCCCATTTTGTAATGTATAAATAGATTTCTAGGCGATGTAGGAAGGGGCTTGATACCTTGCTAAGTGATAGGGAAAGGGAGACTTCTATGTGATGCTAGGTGCTAAGTGAAAGTGGTAATTGTAATTGCTTTATGCATACTGTGTTAGACTTGCAGAGCTAAGTTCAAGTGATTGTAAGAGACTATCAAATGCTTTGTGTTGTAACAAAGGGAAGGAGGATCTAGCGATGTGTGCAGATCTCCTATGTGGAGTAAGATCTCAAGGATTTGTGCATGTAGAAGATTGAAAGAAGACAATAAAGAGAAGAAGAGTTGGTGGACGTAGCCCCAAGGAGGGGGTGAACCACATATATCCTGTGTTGTGGCTGCTTTGTGCATTTTGGGTGTTCTCTTGTTTATGTGATTAAATTATTAGTGTGTCGATGTATGTTAGATGAATCTAATATGATAGCTTAGTGTTGAATAATGTGAATGAATGTTAGATCTGACCTATGTTGATGTGCTTAGTGCTTGGTTATATTAGATCTGTGTGAATATTGCATTGTTTTGTTATTAGGGTTTATCTGCGCTATAAGCTAAAGGTGAATATTGATGAACTATAACTGCTAAGTGCTATGTTAAAGTGTTACAATCATAGATCTGTGTCCCAGCTAAGGTTGCAGACATCGGAGTCCTACAACCACCCCTGCCTCTGCCTCGGGTGAGACTTCATCTGCTTCAAAGGTGTTGTCAAAAGGGCTGGTAGTTAAGGTTTTGTTGGTGCATTATTGTAGCGTTGAACCCTGGGTCTGCCTCTATGCCAACACTTTGTTTACAATGTAACTGTGGCAGACCCAAAAGCCCAAAAAACGTTTTTTAGGGCCTCAAAATGGCCCCAAAAATTTAGGACCCAAAAAGCTAGAAAAAAATTGTCAAGATGAAAACTGTAACTGCCAAGATGAAAGTTGTATGTGAGCCAGTTGGAAGAGGTGGGTGGCCGTCGATATCCACCTAGATCATGAAGTAAAGGAACAAAGGGGATAACATCAAATCAAATGATTAATAAATATTTGAGGACTATATGCTTTGTATTCTTCCTCTCAAAATGTAATGGGAAACTAATGGAAGAAATATGTAGCATTCTAGTTTCCTAGTCTCAAGGAAAACATGAGAGCCTCATGGAAGGTTGAGATCATCATGGGGAATGTTGATATTTTCTCTCATCCTATCCCTTGAATTGATCCTAGATCCTAAATTATGGATCTTGAGAGGTACTTTATGCTTGATATGTTGAAGTAGTTCTCAACCATGTACAACTATATGAAGACACCTTGCTCTTTGAAGAGGAGAAGAAAGAGTATTCCAAAAACTCTTGGAAGAAAAAAACAATTAGGCTTGTTTTCTTTGAAAGTTTGTAAGCCCCTTAGTTGGCAGAATTGAGCCCCTTAATTTGGAGAGTTTGTGAGCCCCTTTGTCGGGAGAAATGAGCCCCTAATTGGGATAGTTTGTGAGCCCCTCTATTAGGAGAATTGAGCTCCTAATGGAAGAATTTTTTAGCCTTTGTAAAGGAGAGACCCAACCCCTATTTGGGAGAAGAAATAATAAGCAGTCCATTGATTGAGAGAACCCAGAGACGTATCCCACAAGGGTGAACTCCTTTAACAATCTAGTTTGCATATTATTTTATGAGCTTGATTATTTTATTTCATTTTTTAAATGATGAATTGCCAATTTTTCTTTATACAATTAAGGAGAATTGAGAAGAATTTAAATGAATCTTAATTAGTGGTTGTAATATGAAGCTTTAAAATTTAGGATCAAGTTGGTATCATAGTAGCAAGATCAGAGGTTATTTTTGTGGTTTGTAAGGACAATCATGGGAAAATATTTGAAGAGAGATATAGTTCAGGAGCTTGAAGAGATAAACCAGAAAATTCAAGAGGAAAACTCTTAATTGAGAAGAAGACTACAGTACTCTGAATATGAGAAGCAGGAGTTGCAAGAAAGACTATTATCTCAAGGTGAATTCCTCATGAGAATCATCCAATAATTGCAACTTGAGTCGCAATCCAAAGAAGAGAGTATGGAAAATTTCCAGAATGGTGAAGAAGTGTAGGAGAAAGAAGATTCTACCATGCCAAGGATACAGTTGCTCAAACTATGAATGAGGTATGCATTGTAAATGATTCACCATGTTCTTCCCATCAATATGTAGATGTTTCTTTTGTTCAATTTGAGAAGCATACCTGAGGTATTGGCGTTAAGATTCTAACCAAGATGGGATTTTATGGAAAAGGAATTAGCATCAATGGGCAAGGAATGACTAATCCCATACAAGATGAGGAAATACCTCGTTATGTAGGTTTGGGATATGGAAAAGAATAATTTGGAGAATGCTTCAAGATAATTGAAGCAAGAGAAGCTTCAAGAGAAGATCTTAATCCATTACATAAATAGCCCATGCAAGGAGATGGAACACCACTTCATGATAGTGACTGTGAATGCAAGTTAGAATCAAGAAAGGTACATCCTTTCAACCATGAGAAAAGCATCAAGGCAAATTGAAAATAATTTATAAAGAGAGATGAACATGTCAAAGGAGGAGGAAAAACATGTTCCCCTCATTAGACTTGAACGAAGAACAATCCTAAAAGGTATGGAAAGTACTCCAATGTTTTCTTTTATTATGAGAAAAATGGCCAAGTAATACCAAATTTATGGTATGTGTATCCATGTACGTTTTGTGGATTAAATAACCATTGTGTGGCCATGTGTTGGAAGAGAAAGTCCTTAATGAAGAAGGTCATCTCCTTCAAGAAGAAGGAAATATGTAAAGACCACTCTCCATGTCAATATGGGGAGTGTAATACCCCTAGGTCGAACCCCAATTGTAATGTAAATGTAAATGTACATATACGTTGGTGAGCCAAGACATTTTGGGACAGAGTGTCTGTGTATATATGTATTTTGAGGCCAGAGTGAATGTGTGGTTATTAGGCTGGAGATCCACAAGCTAAAGGCCAATGAGCCTATCTTTGTATTATGTAATCACACTCAGATATTAATGAAAACACATCATTGTTGCATACCAACCAAATGGAAAGACTATGGGGGAATAAACTCCACTAGAAAGGGAAAGGGGGGATAAGAGTCTAGAAAAGGGTCTAAGCTAAGGGGGGTTAAGCCCAAAGGAATATTTTATTAATATTCCTAAATTTTAAAGTGTGGGATATAAATATGTCATAAGTTCTTAATTATGGGAAATGTACCACCCAAGTGGTGGGGAAAGGGTGCCCATGTAGTTCCCAACATGACAAGTGTCAAGTTGGGAACATGCACATATATTTGGGGAAGTTAGTTCATTTCCTATCACTCCTTCATTGTTCCTCCATTATCCATTCATTCACTCGTGTTCTTATCATCCATACCTTTCTTCCATCACCATACATGTACCTAGAAATATCTGAAGCTAGTTTCAAGCAGTAATCTAGGTAAATTGAGCTAAGGAAGTGGGTTTTCAGGCCCATGATCATTCTCTCTAGGTCAGATAACTACTAGGAATTGATTCCCAAGGTGCCAAGATATAGTTACAGGTCTTTGAGACTTCCTGTCTGACTCGTTGTTGAAGCCCTGGAATGGAAGTGGGCCAACCGAAGGATTGTTGAGCAGAGAAGGGGCACACTTCTTGGGGTGGGACAGGCATGTGGGGAATGAGGGACTATAAGTTGTTTGCTAGAGTTAGCACCTGAGTCTGAGCATTTGTGGTGTTGAGAGACCTTAGCCTGGTTTAGGATTCCTTTACCTAGGTGGAATTTTAGCCCCAACTCATGGGTGACCTGTTGTTGAGTTTATGAGCAGCAAAGTTTATGGCTGGGAGGAAAGTCTGAGATCTAAATGTAGTTGGTGTTCTATTTACAAAAGATAAGTGTTTATTCATTTGTTTGTTTAAATTAATGTGCAATCATTCATGTGTTTGTTTAAATTACTGTGTAATTATCCATGTGTTTTCTATATGGGTTTTCATGTATAATGTTGTATATGTATAGTTGTTATTATTATTCTGCATAATTATGTGCATACGCAGAGCATATCAATAAATTAAAATGGTTTCAGAGTTTGTAATTTTTGCGTGGCATAGCTTAGATTGTTCTTGGGGATGCTACAATGTGGTATCAAAGCTCTAGTTTCGAAACTAAGCCTGCATGGGTCGAGTTAACAGAGTGTTGAAGAAAGAAATTGCAGAAATTTAATTTGCAAAGGATGTCTGCAACTTGTTTGATTAAATTATTACGGTGAAACTGAAGGAATTTCACAAGAAATTGGAATAAATAAGCCCTGAAGTTTAAAAATAATCAATTTCAATATTTAATTGGGAAAATCTTGGTGTGTAGGTGGTCGAATTTGGAATTTATAGTGTGGCCATGGGACCCATGATAAAATTGGGTGAAATTGGGCAAAAAGCCCCAATTTCTGTAATGAAACTAAGGGAAATTCAACATGGAGGAGTCAAATTTTAAGAGTGGGGGATGAATTTATATGTACAAGGCTGAAATTATCTGGATTGAGCTTAAATACAAAGTTTAAATGGCATCCTGACAAAATAATTTCAAATTTGGGCATATTTGGCAAATTTAGAAAACTAGGAATTTTGGGAAAAATTGAAAAATTTTGGATATTTTTCCATACACTAACGTCCGCATGACGTGGGGACCACATGTCAGCTGACATGGTAGAGTGGAGAATGTAATTCCATGGTTTCAAGTACACAGTGGCAAGTGGCAGGACAATAGGTGGCAGAGGCAGGTGACCTGGAGCCACGGTGATGGGTGCATGTTGGTCAGGCGAAACCATGAGCCAAACCGCAGAATCCTGTCATGGGGTGGGGGGGACACATATACTAGAGGTTAACATGTCACCCAGGTCTTAATCGTGGTTAATTTTCATGGCCCCTCCCCCCTCTGTTAACAGTTGGTAGGTAGAGGGGCCTGGGATGTGATGGTGATCGTTCATCACCATCGATGCCCCATGATCCTTTGTCATTAAATTAATCAGGTGTGTGACTTCACGCTCCAAGTAGAATGAGTGTGGGATGGGGCCCTCCCATCCCCGCGACCCAATAGAGAGGTGTCACATAGGCAACCAAGGCTTGTGGGACCCAAATATACATACATACATACATACATACACTAAAGTAATGTGTGTGTCATGGAGGCAAGGATGGAATAAACAAAGAAGAGAGAGGAAGATGGGGTTGATGAGACAGGAGCTTCCAGGGAGTCCTTTCATGGATTCCAAGTGGATTGGGATTCCATGTCATCATCCCAATCATCCACATTATTATTTTTTTCCCGAAATTAATTAAATTATTGGAAAATTACATTGATTTATAGGTGTTCAACTTGCAGGCCATTTTCGGAGACCTATATGGAATTTTTGAGAATTCCAATTCGTATGAAGATGTATTTCCTTCCAAGACATAGATTTTATGCATCTAAAATGATAAATATCAAAGAGATATTTCTAACGGTGTAAACAGTTCATCAAATGGAGCTAATATGAGGGATTTACAAGCAAAATAGTGGAGAGTAATTCTTAGCTACCAGTTCACTCCGAGGGCCATAAATTATTGCTCCAAAATTGGATTAGGGCACATGAGAAGTATACGGAAATATTTTGAGTCATAGAATATAGCCATGAAGTCAAAATAGAAATATAGGCATCTAAAAATGCACATGAAGGCATAGAAGGCACTTGTAGCAGTCAAGGATCAAAATAATAATTGGCCTAAGACTTCAACAAGTTGTATCTAGCATCCTGGAGCTCCGATGAGGGTGAAACTTGTCCAGAATGACCAGAAAATGGTCATGAAGTAACCCAGTGTTGTTCTTGACAAATTTCCAAAGGAGTAGGTGTTGTTAGCACCAGAAGTTGTCCTCGGATTGCAATGAGGGAAAGCCCAGTACCCATCAGTGTTTGTTGGTTGTTGGTTTAAATGGTTGGAGGTCAATGGACAAAACTTAGCACTAGAATGATGTTACAACAAAAAACTGGACAAGGAATGCACAGGGAAGTGAGGGTCGCATTAACTTCAGCCAGTGAGTTGAGTTTAAAAGCGAGCAGAGGGAATACTTGGTGAGAAAACAAACGAAATTGTTATGGGCATCCGGCTTTCCAACATCTTTGAGAGGAAAAACTCAGGCTGGATGATGCTCTTGAGCCCAAATTTCAGACACTTAAATATGTCGACAAGGGACACAATTATAGCTGTAGTATGATCAAACCTCCATCATCCTACAACTGCAAAATCTCGATTGGATCCTCTGATTCCAAGCTATTTAGTGCGAGAGGGAAAAAGACAACATAGGAAACTAAGCAAAACTGATCACGATACTGCTATGATCAAACCTCCATCATAACAGCATAAAAATCCTCGACTGGATTCTCCAATTCTGAGTGTTTAACATAGGATTTACAGAGATGTGAAAGGAAACTAACTTCTATTAACTGACAGTCTCAAATCGATTACATATCCAGACACAGCTCTGGTATTAAAAATACTACAAAAATGGGAGCTCTTGCTCAACTAGTTGACCCCCCCTTTACAAAATATCAAAATTGAGTATAAATAATGGGAACTGCTCATGGCCCTCAGGGATACGATCGGACCACTACATTCAAATCTTTGTGTTTCCTCCTTCTCCTATTAGACTGCACATGCTTTCCTCTGTCAAACATAAAATTAAAACAGTATGGACTTTGCAGGAAAACCCATTTACAGAGGATCTCTGGGCTATCAGCTAGCCGCCATGACCATCCTTTCTTGCTTTCCATTAATGGGGTGAAATGAGGCTTCAACCACCACCCCCTATTTTCATTAACTTCCTTCATTGGGATCAGGATGAGTTATGACATCCATGAATGCCCCAGGCGGTGCCCTGACTTCTTCAATCAATCTCGATGCCTTAAGCCCTGCTGCTCTTCTTCTGCAATCAATACATGCACTTTTGGCCCTTTGGCACAGCTCCTTTCCATTTCCCCAACCTTACATGTGACCCTGGGCTGCGACCGTGTTCCTAATTCCCATGCGCTAGTCATGATTTCGGCTATTGGGAGTTTCCACACTCCTACCTTTAGGTATTTCGATCCACAAAACCGCGACATCTCTAATCAGGTGCCACGTGATCCTCTAGATCGGACGACTCCCATGAATCTCGGATTTTGGGACTTTGACATATCGAAAATCGGCACTTCGGGACATCGGCCATCAGGACTTTGGCATTTCGGCGCATAGTCGATCAACATTTGAGGACTTGGGGCTTCGCGCCTTGCTCCATGTTGAAACCCTCGAAATGAAAAATCGTGATTTCACTTATCTGCTGCCATGTGCTCCCCTAGTTGGACGGCTCAGATCATTTTGCGACTTTTCATTTCACAAGTCTTCAAGACTCTACCTTCTTACTTTCTCGACTCACAAAATCACAAAAAGTTGATCCAACGATCCAGCTTTCTCCTTTGATCAACGGTTGCGCTCTTTTTGTGATTTTGCATTTCGGGAGTCTCTGATGTGATTGACTCTCGACCTCCCGATTCGCGAAATCACAACTATGTTGATCATGCACCACATTTCCCTCTGAAATGAATGGCCCAGATCTCACGATTTTGGGCCTTGTTCTGATGCTAAACTTTGCGCAACTCTATAATCTTGATCGCTCGATCATCATCGATCTAATTTATCTGATGGATCTGGCGACTGAGATTGAGCCTGTGCTTGATGGCTTTTTTTAGACCAGGTATGTGCGCGCCTTTGCATAATCGCGCCTCGACTTTGGATAAAAAAGAATATGGTGGTTTTTTAAACCCCTTTTCTCACATTTACCCAATTGCTAACTTCAAAGGAAAAACATCATCTTGCAAGAATAAGTGCCAACAAGTGCAAGGGCGCATCAGCAGAATTAAGAATTGCACCTGGTTGAAGAATTTTTTGGATAAATTCAAATGACCATAAATTGTTGCTCAAGACTCAAAATTGAGAAAGGGAGTAGTTGTTAGAAAGGTATTGGACAAAGGAGTCTAATTATTCACCCAGAAATTTGAATTGGGAATTTAGATTCACCATGAATAAGAAGAAAGGATTATGATGCACTTATGGAACAAAATTATGCATAGTTTTCATGAATTTGTTAAATTAATTAGTCTAACATCAAAATGGGATCAACACAGAGATCAGAAGCATGGAAGATGCACAAAGAACCTACATCCATGAGGATGAGGTTAGAGTATTGTATTTCAATATAGGTAATGAGGGTACAAAATCCAATGGGCATAGAGAAGGCAAGGAGGAGAGCATGAACTTGGTAGAGACCACAAAGAGTCTACAAAAATATGTCCAAAGCTATAAAGATGATAATGAGAGGCTTATGAAATCCAAGGAGCAGCAAGAAGGCTTCAACATCAAGTTGATGAAGAGCTTGGATAGAATAGAGAAGAAAATGGATAAGGAGATCGAGTCAAGCAAATCAAGGAGTCACAAGTCTCATGATGAGAGAATAAAAAATAAGAAGTATTGAAAAGCATCACCATCACTCTCCAAGGCATTCAGTTAGGAGAGTACATAGTAGTTAAATTCAATCTCCTGTTAGAACATAAGAGAAGGTCTGGGGTGGATGAGCTATAGGGAGAAATGAATAAGACCAAACCTACTACTTTTGATGGTGAGCACAAGAAGGATGAGGATGTAGAGACCTGGCTATTGGGAATGAGGAAGTACTTCCAGTTACATGATTCCTCTTCACATGAAGAAGGGAGAATTGACATCTACCAACTCAAGGGAAAAGCATCAATGTGGTGGGACCACGTTGTGCAAGTGCGACAAATTGATGAGAATAAGCTTACTTGGAGGGAGTTCAAAAGGTGGAGCAAGAAGGCAAATTTCAAGTGCAACTAGTTTTCATATTGGACCAAAAGATCAGGAAACTCCATAATCAAGCCATAGGGCTAGTAATGGTCCAATGGACCTGATACGGTCCTGAGGATGCCATGCGAGAAGAATACTCGCATCTTTTTGAAGACTTTTTTAGTTTTGATTGTACATGTGTATATAATGCACTGAGGACAGTGCATAAATAAGGGGGAGGGGAATTTAATACCCCTAGTTCGAACCCCAATTGTAATGTAAATCTAAATGTACATATAGGTTGGTGAGCCAAGACATTTTGGGCCAAAGTGCCTTTGTATATATGTATTTTGAGGCCAAAGTGCATGTGTAGTTATTAGGTTGGAGATTTAGAAGAAAAATTCCAGTGAGCATATATTTGTATTATGTAATCACACTCAGATATCAATGAAAACACGTCATTATTGCAGACCAACTAGACAGAAAGAGTATGGAGGGATAAACTCCACTAGAAAGGGAAATGGGGGCTAAGAGGCTAGGAAAGGGGCTAAGCTAAGGGGGCTTAATCCCACAGAAATATTTTATTAATATTCCTAAAGTATAAAGTATGGGATATAATGTATCCTAAGTTCTTAATTATGGGAAACATACCACCCAAGTGGGGTGGCAAGTGGGCCCATGTAGTTCCCAACATGACAAGTGTCAAGTTGGGAACACACACATATATTTTGGGAAGTTAGTTCATTTCCTATCATTCCTTCATCATTCCTCCATCATTCATTCATTCACTCACTCTCCTATCATATGTACCTTACTTCCTATTGTTCCTGAGATTAAACCTAAGGCTTAAAGAATAATGTCAGGCATCAGACATATAAAGGGATGTTTTTAAAGGTGTTTTTTCTTCCGTTAGTTATATAAGAATTAATCCTCAAATGAAAATAATGATAGAACGGGATAGAGGCTGTAATTTGTCAACTGAGTCGATTTATAAAATCATGTGATATGAGAGAAACTTACAAAATTCTTAAACAAAGTGAGGCATCAATGCAAGATGAATCTTACCTTGTTCACAGTAGAAGAAATAAAAGAATGCACCCTTGTAAGGATATGAGATACAGTAATCCAAGTAGCTCAAGAGTCTTGTATTTACTTATAGCAAATACAAAGGAAAAATTGTTTGCTTATCAAACAACAGATAAAATGTGACTACAATAGTAGTAGCACTAAATTGCAATCACTCACTTATCAAGGAATAACATAAGGGAAACAAGAAATATGGAATACAAGAAGAGAACATAACTCAAACTGCACAAAAATTGGAATCCCTGTCTGCACTTGTATTAATTCTCACAAAAGGAGAGTTTTTTCCTTATTACATTTGGCAAGAAGCAGCCTTTGTTAAGTCTTCAGACTATGTATTTATACAAAAATGTTATGAACCCCAAACAGTTGGAATTCTCATAATTTCAAAAACAATGAATATTACAATTTGTAGAATTGGAAGAGTTTCATTCGCATCTTATCTATCCAATCACCTACTGGCAGAGACATTTCTTTTTCTTATCCTCTAGCTTAGAAACAGCTGGCCTTTAATCATGACCTGTATACATGATATGCACATGTTGTCTCATTTGTTTCCAAACGTGTTGGCTTTCCCTTACTTGACACACTGAACACATATGCCTACGAATTGCACCACCAACCTGGAAGGCTCTGTTGTGTCATTTGACTCAAAAGTATGTAACTTATTTTCTATATGAGGCATCCTATTTTCCATTCTCCTTACTTCTAACGATATAGACTGTAGCCATAGGCTAGGATTGACTATCCAGTCATTAATATGGATAATGCCAATTTGTTTCAATTGCAAGATTGTGTCCCGGGCTTCTTCTGTGCTCATTTTGGAAGTAAGTTGATGTTTTGCAATATCAATTTGCCCCAGGGCTTCAAAGATATTGTCTATTTCAATGTCCAGTGATTCTTTGTTGAGTGAGGAACAAGCTTCTTCACAAGCTTTCTTCACTTCCTTGGCTAATCTCTTACTTTCAACTACATTAGCCTCCCAGGTTTTAAGTATTATATCACCTCGAGTTTGTTTTCAAAGGGACAACTTCCTTCTTTGTTGAAGATAAAATGGCATCTTGGAATGTCACTCTAGTTGCAATGGCCTCTCTCTCCTTTATGAAAATATTATTTAAAGAATGGTTTGTTAACCGATAATAATTTTGAATAGCTTCTAGTCTGATAAAAAGGTTTTGCTGGGATAATTCCAGCTTCTCCTGCACCTCCAAGGTCTGGGCTTGGAAAACTGACACATTCACTGTTGTGTTCTCAATCGAGTTTATTTTAGCTTGGAGTTGTTTTACCAATTCTTCCTGGTGAATGGCCAGTTCCCTATTTGCCTGTGAATTCTTATGCATTTCATCAAGATTGATTTTAAGTTGCTGAATTTCCCACCTATCACAGGCTCTTATCTGCTACAAAACCTTTATTCATCTCATTTCTGACACTTTGTTCTACAGTCTTTACTTGGTTTTGCAATTGGCTCACCAGCGGATCCTTCTGCCTCAATTATTCATTTAGGTTCCCAACTGAGTACCTGTTTGTTGTGGCAAAAGCTCCCAATGAGCCTACCACTTCCATGGCAAACTCTACTTCTTCTAAGGCCTGACCATCATATAACACTATGTTTCTCTTGAGATTTGCACCCTCCCTTTGGTGAGTTTCTCTTTTCACAACAGCTCTCCTCTTTTTGTTGAAGAAGATGTCAGAAGGGGGTATCTCTTCCAATGAAATAGGCGTAAGATATTCTATAAACACTACTTTGGCACTTCGGTTCCCTCTACTGTACTGTAAATGTGTGACAAATTGAATAGGGTTGCCTATCTCGGTGGATGGTTGTTGCCCAGTTGTGTGAGTAGTTGATTTGTCCGGTGTGGACAATGGTTTTTCTTCCCCCTTTTTTATCAAGGCCTCATCCCAAACTTTAGTTTGATCATCTGGTGAATTTGTCAATGTAGTGTCCCCCTTCTATGTCAATACCTTAGTTTTTTATAAATGTTCTTGAGTATCTTGTCCACCGAAGCTCCCTGTTTTTAAACTCTGGGTCGCAGTTTCTTATGTAGCTGGAGATGTCGGGGTTTCTCCCTGCAAGACTTTAGGAAGGCCATCTCTTCGGTGCCTTTGAAAATTATAGAATTCGGCTAATTTGTCAAGAGTCAGAGTTTGGACTCAGCTCAAAACTTCCTGATAAAATCTCGCTCCTCGAAATATCTCATCCTGTGGAGAATCTTCATTCCCGTATCTTTTTAAATTGGAAAGAGCCATGTGATTTCCCACAATCTTATGAGGATCATGTTTCTTGAATTCAATATTGACAAGCTTGATGTCTTCCAGGGTCGCGGCCTCTACTTTTGAGTTACTGAAATCTAACAGTGTGAACATACCAATCTGCAAAGGAAAGGAGGGCTATACATTTTTCTGCAATGCCTTTATCTCTTTACTAATTCTGCCCAGCACATTTTGATGCGCTACCTCTCTGCACACCAATTGATCTAGTAGAAACTTGGTAAAGCATGCAGAGGGATGAAACATCCAAAAACCTTGATATAAGAGAATTGGTCTTCAATGTACCAATCTATTATTTTTCCTAGGTTGGTCACTATCTTGTCGAAAATCTTGGGAGCTGGGCACCCATATATAGCAATATGCATTGGCACCACCACATAGTTACATATTTCATTGAAGAAATATTTTTCTTTATTTTCCCACAGGTTGGAGTGATAGAAGTGCATTGGTTCAGTGTTGGTCAGAGTCCAACTCCATCCCATCAAAGGAAATGGCGTCATGAAACAAATGACATCCATAATATAAGCAGACATGTAAAATGGGGCAGGTTTCCCTTTGGCTTTCATTGACCGATATTCTGTGATTTCCTTGACCAAGTTGTCTGATAATATTTTGGCCCAATGAAAGGAATACCCCTCTACTACTGTGTGCATGATTGGCATACATGGTAATAAGAAATAAGCACAGTTTTCTTTCCCAAAAAGTCGACATAACATCATGGCTAGATACATCATGTGAGACTCTAATGAGGCAAACAACATACATGCCATGGGTGTCTGCTCTAAATTTCTTAGGACGTGAACACCAATCCTTGATCAAGTCGAGTAGGTTCCTTCCATATTGTGTGTATTGTTTTTTGTCGAAGTCCATTAAGAAAGTGGCATTATAAATGTAATTGGGAACTGGGGATAATTTGTACATCACCTAGAAATGTTCTGGTCGGAAAGACCCAACTGCAACCCTCTGTGAATTGCAAATACTCCTGGTTGAGAGGTCCACATTCTCTAGCACCCAACCAATCATATCATTATAAGGCATGAGCCTATGCCACGTTGCTATTTTATGTAGCTCTGATTGAGCAACATATTTGTATCTTGTAGCCTGGATTTCAGTCGCCTCATCGCCCAAATCATCTAGGCAATTGATCAATTTGTATTGTATAATATCGAATACTTGCGTCCAGGTTTTCACAAAATTTATGGTTATGGGCAACGTGTCTAAGAAGACGTCTATGTTTGGGTTTGATTTTTCACCTGACGCTTTAGCTATTTTACGAGGAGCCATAGTATCACAAGCTCACATCTTTGTTACCTGTCACAAGAAATGTGAAAACTTCTTATCTTTAAAACTTGTTGTCTTGTGAAAACACAGAATGAAAATCAAACTTCAATATCTTTTTCCCTTTAATTGTATCGATTTTGTAAATACCTTTACTGACGAAGTATTCACTTTCTTTAATGAAAACAATGTACGCAGTGATCCAGGATCTTATTTGAAATGATGGTCGTAGATTGATTATTAATGTCATTAATTTATGGTGGTTCGCGATTAGAAGTTTTGACAAATAACATTTGAATTTACCCGACTTATGATTCAGCGAAAAATTTATCACAAGATTATCCTCATTAATGCATTAGTTAATTGCATTTATCGTTAAGTATTTTTCGGGGTTTCGGACCTCGAGATATCCTATAATAGTTCAAGCTATGATTTCAGAAACGCAAAATCGCAAAGTGATTGATTAATTTTAATCACGTTTAACCCATTAAATAATTGTGTTTAACCTCAAGTATTTCAGGTGTTTGGACCTCGAGATATTGATAGTCGCTCAAGGCAGGATCCCCAAAATGCAAAGTCATGCAGGGATTAATTATTTACTAATCGTTAATTAACTGTGCTTAATGCTTAAGACATTTCGGGAGTTCGGGCTTCATGAATTAGGGACATGATATATGGCGAATGCCCGAAATCCGAAATCGCGAAACTATTTTTTATTTTTCTAATTGGGTTTTAGTTTCTTTTTAGGTGTTTATCATTTCATGTATTTGGTTAATTAACTTTATTTAAAGATCTGACAGGTCACTTTCTGGAAATATGTGTCAGAGATCAGGGGGTATACGTGTGTGGTGACTAGGATCTGTCAGACGCTTTTCGTGTATCGGGTTTTTGAAGGAGCGATATGTTAACACACCTGAAGCGCGAAACTCTGAAATCTGAAGCTCTGAAGCCAATCTCTATAGGTTTTGACCTTTTTAACATTCAGGTGGCTCCAAACATCTGGGGAAAAGGGGAAACGTTCGATCGATGGGAGAAATCAATCGATGGTGGACCTTGTGCATACCTTAAGGCTTAAAAGCAGAAAGATATATCTTTCAGAAATCGACTTCTAAGTTAAAGTGAAAGGATAGGAAAAAGATTTAGGTTCATAATTTTAAAAGTTTTCCAACATACACTCCATATGGGGATCGTGTCTCCCTGTGAGGCATGGAAGACCTGTAGATAACTGACTTTATTGGGTTAATGGATTCATCATTGGGTTTCTGGGAAACACCTTTGAAAAAACAAACAGAAGGATATTAGACTTCAGCCTTATCTCAAAAAAATTTCAAAAACTTGATCGTTCACCAATCTCGAGCTTAGGATGTTTATAGCTTTCTTTTTCCTGAAACTGATTTCGGGTCTATTTAAGATAATCAAGACAACTTTAATCAATTTATCAGATTCTGGTCGATTTTTTTCACATCAAGGCAAAGTAAATTTTAGCAAATTTAATTAGGGGATCCCTTGTCAACTTAGAGTGTAAATCTTTGTCGAAAAGAGAACTAGCTACCATAGCACATTATATACATGTATAACAGCCTTACAGATATAATAGACATTGCTTCACTGCCAGCGAGCCCGTTTAGTACCACGGTGAAGTTATCTACATTTCCCATTGAATTTCCTTTCACCACTTCAATTTTCACTTTGCTCGGATGAGGACAATAATTTAAATGAATTTCCTTTCATCGTCTCTTTTGGACAAAATGGGGGCAATCGAATTTCAAATTTCCTTTCACCATTTCTCTTGGACTAGATGTGGGCAATCAGATTATGAATTTACTTTCACCATCCATCTTATTTTTTTAATATTTTAGAAGTGGGGGCAATCAATTTGTATATATCATACATGGGATGATATATGTTTATAATTTAGCAACGAAGGTCTGTCAACTCACTTTGATTTACTCTGGGCTAATCCTCCCCTGACCTTCAAAACACCTTTGCCTACAGGGAAGTTATCACCGGGAGCTTTTAATTTCCAGGGATTTTCCTTGAGCGAAACGAATCAGTTTAAAATCTGATAGAAGGGATAAAGTAGTCAGGATTAGCCTAGACACACTTTCTCTCAATTAAAATCAAAGGAATCATAAAAAAATTTCCTACTCTCGTTTTGAAGGTCTAGTTTTTTAGGCTTCCCGAGTCAAGGTGAACTTTGTATTTCTGTGGGGATTTAAAATCGAGATGTGCATATCAAGATAAAATAAAAGATTTCAGACATGATGGATGGGAACAGACCTAAAATATAAAATTTTGGAAAGGGATCTTATTCCTACTCAAACCTACTTCCGGATTTGCGAGCTTCTTTTATTCTTATTTTCTTTTCCTTTTTACCTTTGTATTATTTTCATTTGATTCGAAGACTTAGAGTTTTGGATTTTTCCAATTTTGATCAGGTGACCATTTTTTACATGAGTACAACCTTATTTGAAATTTACAAGAATTATTTTAGCATCTTGGTTTGAACCACAATGATCATAGAGTTTCATACCTTGGATTTCATTTATTTTCTCAAGCAAAACCATTGTTAATTTATCACCTGTTTCGTGAGAAAACTAATTATTCTGAAAAACTATTGTCGGTTTTGGATCATCTTTATCCCTCGACTATCAGTAAGTGCTCTATCTGAAAATAAAAATGAGAAATGTCATAACCCTTGGAGAATAAGAAAGGTGTGTGTTATTTGTTTTATATTTATGTTTTTATGAAATCAACAAAACCAGTCTTATCTATAGCGAAAGTAAAAACTTACCAAAGAAGCGAAAAACTGTAAATCAGAATAAGAAAATCAAACCGGTATATACAATGGTGATTTGGGATTTGATTATTGCATGAAGTGCTTCAGGTAGCACCCGTTGATAGGGGCATTAAGGATTTTCCCATTCAAGTATTCTAATAAGAATGAATTATTTCCGTGGGAATCTACGACCTCGAAAGGTCCACACCAGATGTGATCAAACTTGCCATGCTTTCTAGCATCCTCTTTCCTAGCATCCCATTTCAAAATTAGGTCTTCAGGAAGAAATTCCCTATCTTTGGCTTTTTTATCAAACACGGCTTTCATATTATCTTGATATCTTTGGAGTTTCTCATCCACCTCGGTCCTATTTTGTTGGACTTCAACTAGTTGGTTTATACTTTTGGTAACATCGTTCGGCTCTTCCTGCACGTCTTGCGAAAGCTTCATCACAGGAAGAGCGAGATTTATGGGGAGGACCATGTCAGTACCGTAAACCATTTGGAAAGGAGACATTCTGATTGATTTCTTAGTGCCGATGTGATTTTCCCACAAATCGTATTTCAAATGAATATGTCGGGCTTTCTTGTTTTCAGTCAGCACCTTTTTTATTATAGTGATAAGGCTCTTATTCGATGACTCGGCTAATTCATTTCCCTGAGGATAGTAGGTTGTGGATTTCCCTAGTACGATGTTGTACTTTTGACAAAAATTAACCATCACCATGGATTTGAAATCTAGGGCATTATCCATGAATATCTTTTGAGGACAGTCTACTCTTGATAAAATGTTGTCTTCTAAGAAATTTATCACCATTGAATCTGTGGCATTTCTAGTCTGAATGACCTCTGCCCATTTAGTGAAATATTATGCGGCAGTTAGAATCCATTTATGTTGCACACTAGAGTGTGGATGGATTTCTCTGATGAAATCTAAACCCCATAGTTGAAACAGAGCTTCTATCTTGACTGGGGTCAAGGGTAGTGTGAGAAGCTTTTGTTTACCTGAGAATAATTGGCAAGAATTACAGGCTCTGACTTTAGTATTCACGTCTGTAAATAAATTCGGCCAAGAGTATCCAACTCTCGGGATTTTATAGGTCTTCATCATCCAGGTGTGGTGTCCTCCACACACCCCTTCATGAAACTCATTTATAACATTCTTTGTTTCAGATTCTATCAAGCACCTTAGTAAAAATCCCAAGGGATCTTTCCAATACAATTGACTGTCAACAATGCAATATTTTACCGCGTGCAGCTTCAATGTTCTCGCCTTAGAAGGTGTCATATCACTTGGGCACTGGAGAGTCATGAGATATGAAACTATGTCACCATACCAAGCAAAGGAAGAAAATTTTTCTTGGATATGAGTTGTATATGTCTGATCATCAAATTCTTCTATGTCTGGGAGTTCTTCATAAGCTTGTAGATGATTTATTCTGAGTGCTCTGAAATTTGATTCAGCTAACAGCTTAGCCATGCCTTGACCTTTGACGAATTTAGTTGGTTTTACCTCAAGATCGAATTCCTGAATATTGGCTAGCCATTGGCCCCTTCTTCCGTCACTATCAGGTTGAACCAATATGTCCTTAACAAAGTTGGTTGGTACGTAGGAAATTATTTTGGAATGTAGCACGTAAGTCCTGAAAGCTTTGAGGGTCTTTACCATAGCGTATGCCTGCTTTTCCAGTATATCATATTTCAACTCGGCATCTCTAAGAATTTTACGAAAAAATGCTATTGGTTGCTCAAAACCTTCATCGTTCTTCTGTAAGAGCACGACTGCAATAGTATACTCAGATGAAAATGAAAAGATTAAGAACTCTTTCATATAGTCTGGGCTGGCCAGCACCGGTGCTTCTCCTAATAGCTTCTTGATGCATTCGAAAGATGCTTTAGATTTGGTTTTCCATTTTACCTCGTTGTCCTTTTTCAGCATATTTGTAATCAATTTAACAATCTCAGCGAAATTTGGAATGAATCTTCTTAAAAAAAAAAAAATCCTAAAAGAGACTGAGTTTCCTTTATGTTTCTAGGAATATTGATTGTATCTATAGCTTCAACACTTTTTGGATCGATTTTGATTCCTTCCCTAGATACTATATGGCCTAAGAGTTTACCTTCTTACATTGCAAAATGGGATTTCTTAGGGTTGAGTGACAAACCAAATTTTATGCACTTCTCGAATGTATGTTTGATGTGTACCAAGTTCTCTGCATCTGAGTTAGAAAACACAGTTAAATCATCGATATAGATAACGAAAAACTTATCTCTCTCACAGACAAAGGTTATGTCCATTGCTCGTTGAAAGGTGGCCCCTGCATTCATCAGACCGAATGGCATTTTGTCGTACATGAAAGTACCCCATGAAGTGGTAAACATGGTTTTCTCTTTGTCAGCTTCATGGACCGCAATTTTATTGTAACTTGAAAATCCATCAATCATAGACATTCGGTTATCCCTGACCACTTTTTACAAGACGTTATCCATTTTAGGGAGTGGATAGTTCTCTTTAAGGGATGATCTGTTTAGGTTCCTGAAATCCACGCAGAGTCTAATTTCACCGTTCTTTTTCCTGACCGGAACTAAGTTAGCCAACCACTCAGAATACCTGAGTGGAACAATAATCATAGCATCAAGGAGCTTTTTTACCTCTCTTTCTATCATAGACAAGAGTATAGGATTTATCTGTTTGAGTTTCTTCCTGAAAGGTTTGATGCCCAGTTTCAAAGGGATTTTATGCTCGATGACAGTGGTATCATAAGTTTTTAGCTTGTTGTAAGACCAAGAGAAGACATCTTTGTATTGTTTGAGTAACTTGGCATATTTACATTTTATTTCGGGTGCAAGGTATTTAGAAATTTTGACCAGTTTAGAGTTTTCCTTAGTGCCTATGTCACAATCTTCAACCTCTTTGGGTTGAGGTTGCAAGGTAGACTTTAGGGGTATATTTTCCTTATCAAATAATCTCTCTAATAGAATTAGACCCTTAGGAATATGATTGTTTTTTAACACCAACATGTGGTGGTTAGCGATCTTATCCTAGAATTTATGAGGATCTTCGCCTTCATGCATGATCCAAGTAGGGTCATTTTGATTTTCCTGGTCAATGTGTGTTTCGGAAAATTCATCCACCATTTCTAGAAACTGCTTGATCTGCTCATCATCTTCAAAAACCTGCCAGTGTTGAACATTATTTGGTATTGAAGTCATGTGCCTCATTTCTATGTGATACTTTAGCTTTAAGACTGTAGGAGGCATAAAAGTAGCAGTTGCTTTTGCTAGGGAGTTAGCTTGTTGATTTTCTGCCCTGGGAATATGATGAATATTGAATGATGAGAAAAAAAATTCAATCAAATCCCAGGCGCAGTTCCTGTACGACCTCAGCCTTGGATGTTTGTCTTGATATTGTTGCCTTATCTGTTTTACTATTAATTCAGCATCATCGTAAACTATTAGATTCTCTATTTTCAGCTTCCGGGCACCCTCCAATCCTAATATCAAAGCCTCATATTTGCATACGTTATTGGTATATTCAATGTCCCACTGTAACATGTATGAGAAAGGAATAATGAATTCATCTTCGGGTTCCACAAATAACACCCCGACTCCTACTCCTTCCCAAGACGAACCACCGTAAAAAAACATTTTCCAAACTCCTATACTATCTACATTTTTGTTTGTTTTTTCGATTTTTTTGTTTTCTTCTTCTATATAATTTTCTTTTGTATCATTCGTCAAAACCATAATCCACTGATAATATACAGTTTCCTAGATCTTCATCTACGACATAAACCGGATAGTTATTTGGGTTTTGTGGATCACTTACAGTATCTATGAATCTTGTCTCTCTGTATAGACGGGTGAACTATCCACTGAAAATTGGGATCATAGCATACTTCATGTCCAATTGAAGCGATCCTCCAAGTTTAGCACCCCAAGACCTGGATAACAACATGCCATACTTTGCCAGAACATCAACAATGACTACATCTGTGATAATACTCTTCACACGGATATGTGCAAGATTAACCACCAAATATTTTATCATAGCAAGACATTTAACTTCTCTTGAATCAAAATAATATAGATCTCGATATGGTCTGGTAACCTCGAGACCCAATTTTTCCATAATAACTTTGGGCATTAAGTTGTTGGAGGATCCAGAAACCAACATACAGTTATGGAGTAGGTGATCATGCACAGCCAGCTTAATATAAAAAGGAGCGACATGGTCTTTATCATTTTCAATATGTGGACCGAACATTATAGTGGGCCTATCATGTTCTAAATTAATAATATCTGCATGACTTTCGGCATCCGAGAAATTTATCATCTTGGCAATTTGTTTTCTATACGTCAGATTTTTTGCTAGTTCAACCAAAGGTACCGGAATTTTAATTTTATCAATTCCGCTTTCCAGATTGAAACTTCTGATTGTCTTTTTTACTTCTCTGGATGGGATCTTTGTTTCTCTTTTTTCTGGTCTATTGGTTTGCATTGCTTTTGTTTCGGTTGTCTTTGTTTTAGCATGTTACGTTTCAACTGTTTTTGTTTTGGCCGTCAGCTTTTTAGTGGATGGTTGAGAGGCCTCATTCTTTTTACTTCTCGACAAAATTTTCTTCGGTGGATCAGTTGTAGAATTTTTATCTCTAGGCCTTAAATTATATTTTTGTTGAAGCTCGACCATTATAGAGTCAGTGATTCCTTGATAATCAGACTCTCCCATATTACTTATACTTTCCTCCTTTCCAAACAGTGGTTCTAGATCTAAATACCTTTAGTAATCCTGTCTGGTTAGGTGAGGTTCTTGATCGTTATCACGGAGGTTGTCAATATCTTCATCTACCCCCTCAAAGTCTTGTACATCATCACTTTGCATAAAGTTTTATTTTTTTAAATGAGCTTTGATTTTCTAATCCTCATTTTTTATTGGTCTCTATTGGATTTGGGGATTGGGATTCCTTTTAAAATCTCTCCTAGCAAAAGGTTCAGGTTTAGCCTGGTCTCATTCCATTATGGATATTTTGTTTGATAACTCTTTGATTATCTTAGCCATGTCATCCATTTTGTCCTCTGCGGACCTCCCAGATCCGGAAGTTCCAATTTGTTTCCTAAAGCGTTTGGTTTCTTTGGTTCCCATTCCGGCCTTCACTTTTAGTTTACCCGATGCCATCATGTTCGACTCAATTTCACTGGCGTCATCCTGCATTCTTGTGAGGTCAGCAGATCCCCTTACCCTCAAAAGTAGGGCAAAGTCGGGCTTGAAAGCCCCTGCGAAAGTCACCTTAGTTGCGGGTTGTGAGGGTTTGACTTCTGTTGGGATCTTATGATAGAGTTTATTAAACCTCTTGGTGAATTCTAGGATTGACTCGAAAGTATTTTTCCTTAGATCCCCAAACCCCATCAGATAATACAAGTGATCTTTCTTTTCTCCCCACTGCCTTAAAAAGGCATTTTCTAGCACGTCATAAGACGCTACAGAACCTACCTAAAGCCCTAGAAACCGGAGTCTTACTTGACCTTCAAAATTTTGCACCAGAAGTCTTGAGTAAACATCTTCATGCTCAATGCCAAGGATATCAGGGAATTGGTAAAAAGAGTTTATGTGCTCTATGGCAGTTAAATCTCCCTCTCTCGTGAATTTCGATAAGTTCTTCATATAATTTTTCGATAAATCATGAAGGACGGGGGGAAGGACTAAAGGAGTGTATATGGCTGCCACTTTGGCAAAAATCCTAGGGGGCAGAGGTGGTGGTCCTTGGCCACCTCCTCCTCCAGCACCACCTCTGGCGCCACCTCCTCCAACAGCAGCCATTTGATGTCGAGGGAATGAACTTCGGGATTTAAAGAGAAGGTTTTTGTAAACTTCTAGGGACCCTTCTACTACCTCAGGATGAGGTGAAGGAGGTTCTAGAAACTGACCGTTAGGAGACAAAAAATATGAAAAGGAGGGGAAATGGAAATGAGGACTGGGTTCTTCGGATTTACAGGATATATAAACAGGAGAACCAACAGGAGTTGAATCAGGATATGAGATATAGTCTTCAGAGTTTCGGGGAACTAAAACCTTCACTTTGGGGACCAACGAAATATCAATAAAAGTGGGTATCGAAAGGGATATTTTACCTTTACTAGTAAAGGGGGAAGTTGAATCGGTCTCGGCTTTAATCTCAAGTAAAACCAGCTCAGGTTGTATGGTTTCAGCTGCAAGCTTTTCAGTTGATGTATCTTCGAAGTGGATTTGTGTGTAACCTTCTTGTGAGATTGATTGTTCAAGTGGAACCTTAGCATTAGTTTGCACAGTTTTGGGTTGGTAAACCTTACTTGTGGATGCAACAATCTGCTTGAGGTGTCCCCTTGGTTTTAATATCTTTTCGGGATTGGATACAGGCGTAGTCTATTGATAGTTCGGGTTCTTCCTAGTATTCTTTCTACCGAATGCCAGTTTATCTATAGTGGAGTCGCCAAGTGAAAGATAAAATTTATCCTTATAAATGTATTCAATCTTTGTTCACTATCAAAGAGAGAAACTTACCATGTCACTCTCCTAGGGAAAAATAACTTTGTTTCTTTGTCCCCAGCAACATTGCCAAAAAGATGTTCCTGAGATTAAACCTAAGGCTTAAAGAATAATGTTAGGCATCAGAAATATAAAGGGATGTTTTTAAAGGTGCTTTTTCTTCTGTTAGTTATATAAGAATTAATCCTTAAATGAAAATAATGACAGAACAGGACAGAGGTTGTATTTTGTCGTCTGAGTCGAATTATAAAATCAAGTGATATGAGAGAAAATTACAAAATTGTTAAACAAAGTGAGGCATCAATGCAAGATGAATCTTACCTTGTTCACGGTATAAAAAATAAAAGAATGCACCCTTTTAAGGATATGAGATACAGTAATCCAAGTAGCTCACAGGTCTTGTATCTACTTATAGCAAATATAGAGGAAAAATGGCTTGCTTATCAAACAACTGATAAAATGTGACTACAGTAGTAGTAGCATTAAATTGAAATCACTCACTTATCAAGGAATAACATAAGGGAAACAATAAATATGGAATACAAGAAGAGAACATAACTCAAACTGCACAAAAATTGGAATCTTTGTCTGCACTTCTATTAATTCTCACAAAAGGAGAGTTTTTTCCTTATTACATCCAGTAAGAAGCAGCCTTTGTTAAGTCTTCAGACTATGTATTTATACAAAAATGTTCTCAACCCTAAACGGTTGGAATTCTCATAATTTCCAAAAACAGTAAATATTAAAATTTCTAGAATTGGAAGAGTTTCATTCGCATCTTCTCTGTCCCTTTGCCTGTTGGCAGAGACATTTCTTTTTCTTATCCTCCAGCTTAGAAATATTTGGCCTTTAATCATGACATGTATACATTATATGCACACGTTGTCTCATTTGTTTCCAGATGTGTTGGCTTTCCCTTGCTCGACACACTGAACACATCTGCCTACGAATTGCACCACCAACCTGGAAGGCTTTGTTATGTCATTCACCTCAAAAGTATATAACTTATTTTCTATGTGAGGCATCCTATCTTCCATTCTCCTTACTTATAACGATATAGACTGTAGCCACAAGCTAAGATTGACTATCCACTCATTAATCTCGATAATGCCAATTTGTTTCAATTGTAGGATTATGGCCCAAGCTTCTTCCATAATCGTCCTAGAAGTAAGTTGATGTTTTGCAATATAAATTTTCCCCAGGGCTTCAGAGATACTGTCTATTTCAATGTCCAGTGATTCTTTGTCGAGTGAGGAACAAGCTTCTTCACAAGATTTCTTCACTTCCTTCATTAATCTCTTACTTTCAACTATATTAGCCTCCCAGGTTTTAAGTATTATATCACCTCGAGTTTGTTCTGAAAGGGACAATCTAATGACATTGGCTACTTCCTCCTTTGCTGAAGATAAAACAGCCTTTTAGAATGCCACTCTAGCTGCAGTGGCCTCTCTCTCCTTTATGCAAATATTATTTAAAGAATGGTCTGCCAACCGGTAATAATTTTGAATAGCTTCTAGTATGATAAAAAGTTTTTGCTCGGTTGATTCCAGCTTCTCCTGCACCTCCAAGGTCTGGGCTTGGAAAACTGCCACATTCACTTGTGTGTTCTCAATCGAGTTTATTTTAACTTGGAGTTGTTTTACCAATTCTTCCTGTTGAATGCCCAGTTCCCTATTTGCCTGTGAATTCTTATGCATTTCATCAAGACTGATTTTAAGTTGTTGAATTTCCTGCCTGTCACAAGCTCTGATCTACTCGAAACCTTTATTCATCTCACTTCTGACACTCTATTCTATAGTCTTTACTTGGTTTTGTGACTGGCTCACCAGCAGATCCTTCTACCTCAATTGATCCTTTAGGTTCCCAACTGATTACATGTTTGTTGTGGCAAAAGCTCCCAATGAGCCTGCCACTTCCATGGAGAACTTTGCTTCTTCTAAGGCCTGACCGTCATATAACACTATGTGTATCTTGATAGTCGCTCCCTCCCTTTGGTGAGTTTCTCTTTTCACAACATCTCTCCTCTTTTTGTTGAAGAATATGTCAGAAGGGCGTATCTCTTCCACCAAAATAGGCATAAGATCTTCTATAAACACTACTTTGGCACTCGAGTTCCCTCTAATGTATTGTAAATGTGTGACAGATTGAATAGGGTTGCCTATATCGGTGGATGGTTGTTGCCTGGCTATGTGAGTAGTTGATTTGTCTGGTGTGGACAGTGGTTTTTCTTCCCTCTTTTTTATCAAGGCCTCAGCCTAAACTTTAGTTCGATCATCTAGTGGATTTGTCAATGTAGTTTCCCCCTTTTGTGTCAATACCTCAGTTTTTTCCAAGTGTTCTCGAGCATCTTGTCCACTGGAGCTCCATGTTTCTAAACTCTGGGTCGCAGTTTCTTGTGTAGTTGGAGATGTCAGGGTTTCTCCCTGCAAAACTTTAGAAAATTTATTTCTTCAGTGCCTTTGAAAATTATAGAATTCGGCTAATTTGTCAGGAGCCATAGTTTGGACTCGACTCAAAACTTCCTAATAAGATCTCACTCTTCGGAATATCTCATCCTGTGGGGAATCTTCATGATCGTATCTTTTTAAATTGGAAAGAGCCATGTGATTTTCCACAATATTTTGAGGATCATGTTTCTTGAATTCAATATTGACAAGCTTGATGTCTTCCAGGGCCACGGCCTCTACTTTTGAGTGACCAAAATCTAACGGTGTGAACATACCAATCTGCAAAGGAAAGGTGGGCCATACATTTTTTTGCAATGCCTTTAGCTCTTTAATAATTCCACCCAGCACAGTTTGATGCACTACCTCTCTGCACACCAATCGATGTGGTAGAAACTTGAGTAAATCATGTGAAGGGACGGAACAACCAAAAACCCTAATATAAGAGAACTGGTCTTCAATGTACCAATCTTCTATTTTTTCCAAGTTGGTCACTATCTTGTCGTAAATCCTGGGAGGTTGGCACCCATATATAGAAATATGCATTGGCACCACCACATGGTTACATATTTTGTAGAATAAATCTTTTGCTTTATCCTCCCACAGCTTGGAGTGATAGAAGTGTATTGGTTCAGCACTTGTCAGAGTCCAACTCCATCCCATCTAAAAAAATGGCATCATGAAACAGAGGGCATCCATAATATAAGAAGACATGTAAAATGGGGCAGGTTTCCCTTAGGCTTTCAATGATTGATATTCTGTGATTTCCCTAACCAAGTTGTCTGATAATATTTTGGCCCAATCAAAAGAATACTCCTCTACTACCGTGTGCTTGATTGGCACCCATCGTAATAAGAAATGAGCACATCTTTCTTTTCCAAAAAGTCGACATAGCATCATGGCTAGATACATCATGTGAGACTCTAATGAGGCAACAACATACACGCCATGGGTGTCTACTCTAAATTTCTCAGGATGTGAACACCAATCCTTGATCAAGTCGGGTAGGTTCCTTCAATATTGCATGCATTCTTTTTTGTCGAAGTCCATTAAGAAAGTGGCATTATAAATGTAATTGGGAACTGGGGATAATTTGTACATCACCTGGAAATGTTCTGGTCGGAAAGACCCAACTGCAACCCTTTGATAATTGTAGATACTCCTGGTCAAGAGGTCCACATTCTCCAGCGCCCAACCAATCATATCATTATAAGGCATGAGCCTAGGCCGCATTGTTGTTTTATGTGGCTCTGATATAGAAACATATTTGTATCTCATAGCCTAGGTTTTAGTCGCCTCGTTGCCTGAATCATCTGGGTAGTTGATCAATTTCTATTGTATAATATTGAATACTTGTGTCCAGGTTTTCACAGAATTTATGGTTCTGGGCGACGTGTCTGAGAAGACGTCTGTGTTTGGGTTTGAGCTTTCACCCGATGCTTTATCTTTTTTACAAGGAGCCATAGTATCACAAGCTCGGATATTTGTTACTTGTCAAAAGAAATGCACAAACTTCGTATCCTGAAAACTTGTTGTCTTGTGAAAACGCAGAAAGAAAATCAAACTTCAATATCTTTTTCCCCTTAATTGTATCGATTTTATAAATGCGTTTACTGACAAAGTATTCACTTTCTTTAATGAAAAAGATTTAGGCAGTGGTCCGTGATATTATTTGAAATGATGGTCGTAGATCGATTATTAATGTCATTAATTTTTGGTGGTTCGTGATTAGAAGTTTTGACAAACAACATTTGAATTTACCCGAGTTATGATTCAGCGAAAAATTTATCACGAGATAATCCTCATTAATGCATTAGTTAATTGCATTTATCGTTAAGCATTTTTCGGGGTTTCGGACCTCGGGATATCCTATAATAGTTCAAGCTATGATTTCCAAAACACGAAATCGTGAAGTGATTGATTAATTTTAATCACGTTTAACCTGTTAAATAATCGTGTTCAACCTCAAGTATTTAGGGGTTTCGGACCTTGGGCTATTGATAGTCGCTCGAGGCAGGATTAATTATTCACTAATAATTAATTAACCATGTTTAATGCTTAAGATATTTCGGGATTTCGTGCTTCGTGAATTAGGGACATGATATATGGCGAATGCCCAAAATCCGAAATCGCGAAACTATTTTTGATTTTTCTAATTGGGTTTTAGTTTCTTTTTAGGTATTTATCATTTCATGTATTTGGTTAATTAACTTCATTTAAATATCTGACAGGTCACTTTCTGAAAAGATGAGTCAGAGATCAGGGGGTATACGTGTGTGGTGACTAGGATCTATCAGACACTTTTCACGTATCAGGGTTTTGAAGGAGCAACATGTTAACACACCTGAAGCGCGAAACTCTGAAATCCGAAGCTCCGAAGCCAGTCTCTAGAGGTTTTGACCCTTTTAACATTCAGGTGGCTCAAAACATTTGAGTAAAAGGGGAAACATTCGATCGATGGGAGAAATCAATCGACGACAGACCTTGTGAGTGCCTTAAGGCTTAAAAGCAGAAAGATTTATCTTTTGGAAATCATCTTCTAAGTTAAAATGAAAGGATGGGAAAAAGATTTAGGTTCGTAATTTTAAAAGTGTTCCAACACTTCCATCATAGTACTTGTACATGGAAGTCTTTGGAGTTGGTTTCAACTAGTAATCTAGGTAAATTGAGCTGAAGAGGTGGGTTGTCAGGTCCATGGGCTATTGAAGAAATTGTTTGTTAGGCCAGTGAGCATTCTCTACAGGTGAGAGAAATTCTGGGAATTTGTTGGCCCTTAGTTATGTGTTAAGGAAGAAATAAAATATTAAGGAAGAAAGACAAACCATGAAGTGTGCGGAAGGCACACAAAACGAGGAAGGGTTGAAGTGGTTAAATAAGCATAAAATAAGGAATGAGGTAAAGGAAAAGCAAGTCGTTGAAAGAGAATATCAAGGAAGACAAAGCAGCAAAGAAGATGGATCATGGACAACTCAGCAAGAGGAAGAAGACATCAATGGGTGCTTTGGAGCACCTCACGGAGAAGAAGGAAGGACAGGTTGGTGAAGCCCTTAAAATGCAGGTCATTCGGACCTAGGGTTTTGGAATCTAGGGTTTTGGCACCTAGGGTTTTATCACCTAGGGTTTTGACACCTAGGCTTCGGTCTAAGGTTGTCTAAGAGTCATGAAATGTGTAAATAAAGGTCTAGAAGAGTTTAGAGGTGTGTGGTTGTTGTTACTATTATTATTGGTGAGAGAAATATTGAGATAGAAGTGTTTTGGTTGTAAGGCATTCTTGTATTCTGGATCTTCAGTTGGGTGTGAAGATCAACCCTGTAGCCGGGTGCGCAGGGAGGGGAAAAAGAGAGGAAGAGAGAGAGAGGATCTGCAGCTACTGCACAGATAGAACTGTATGTTTTCATCTAATATATCAAGAAATGCAGTTCTGTGGACGTAGCCCTAGGGAGAGGGTGAACCACGTAAATCTTGTTGTTCTTTGTGGTTGATGTTGTGTTATTTGCTATCTGTTACACTTTTATTGCATGGATGTTTTCCCTATTAAAGATAGAAGGTATAAGCTAACTTTGTGAAGCTAAGTATAAGATTGTTAAAGAATCTCTAGGATATATTGCAGTGTTGTATTCTTGAATTATTTTGCATTTCCTCTGGTTGTAGACAGTTGTGTCCTGCAACCCCCCCATTGCTACTTCGGGTGAGACTTCATTTTCTTCGCAGGTGTTGCCAAAAGGGCCAGTAGTTAGGGTTTGTTGGTGCATTATTTGATTTGAACCTTGGGTCTGCCTTTGTGCCAACAAATGGTTATGTTTCCGGGACTGGGATCTTCTCGAGGGAATGTCAAGGTGGTTTCCATAGTAGACAGAGATTCAGAAGTTGATAGAAGAAAAAGAAAGGGACTTCGTTGAAGCTCGGAACAAGAACCCTAATATTAGTAACGAAGATTGGTTGGGGAGATACATCTTTACTGACATACAATAGATTTTCTTTGTTGAAGTTCATAAGGAGTTATATGAGTGGCTAGCCAGATTAGCAGACACTTAGTTTGAGATCATACCTAGACCACCTGTGGTTTGGACAGCGGCGTTGGTGAAGAGAGTCGATAACAATGTGTCTAGAGCAGTGGATCTCTAGTTTGATAGCACTATTGGAGGATACATTACTGAGTTTTCTATCGACAGAATAGCATCATATAGTCAAGCAAAGAGATATTTCTTTAAGGGACCTAGATGGAAGTTCCTACACTTTCTTAAACTAAATATTAAGATGCTATTGGATGAGAAGAATATCTTGAAGATACAGTAAAGCTAATGTTCAAGAATTCAGACAGCGACAGTGACACAGAGGGTGGAAACACACGCAATGGGAGATCATTCAAAGAGGTTCCTATTGTGAACTTGTTTAAGAAGAGTTACAGAGAAGAGGGATTCTATAGTGGAGAAGAAGTAGAGCTATCAGACGAAGAGTATTCAGAGTCCGCAAGGGCAGAGGAAGTAGAGACTGAAGAACTTCGCCAAGGAGAACAAGAAACTTCAGGGACTGCGCCTACTATCGAAGTAAGTACCATTACTCCTCCTATTTTTTTAACAGCATTAAGTAGCCAGAGTAACCAGAGTAATCAAATCGCTCAGAGTACTGTTATAAGAAGTTTAGCACATACTTAGTCAAGAAACCAAGGAAGATCTATGGCAGATGAAATGAGGTTACCCATTTTCAGAGGAGATGGATCTGAGGATCCCGACCAACATTGGTTCTTATGCGAAGATGTATGGAACATTAAGCAAGTCACCAATGAAGCTATTAAGAGAGATCAGTTTAGTACTACCTTGAGGGATCGGGCATTGAGCTGCTCTATGAAGTTCAGTTTAGGAGTTGTACAATCTAAACCATTGAATGACATCAAGAATGCATTGAGTGCAGAGTTCAAGAAACCTAAGTCGTAATCACAGTGCATTACGGAGTTGAAGGAGATCATGCAGAAGGTGATTGGACTTGTTTGGGAGTTTGATCAGAGGTTTAAGACCCTGACAAGCCATATAAGTTTGCGGATTCCAGGTGAATAACATAAGGAATGGTTCATCGTTGCCCTCCTACCACATATTAGAGTTCCTTTGATGCAACAGAAGGTCGCTTCACAAGCTGAAGCTATGGATATTTCCATGAAACTAGAAGCAGCCCCTGTAGGAGAATCCAATCCAGGTATGAGTCAGATTTTGAATCAATTAACTAGTTTATCTTTACAGGTTGAAGATATGAAGAAGGACAAAGGAAAAGAGCAAAGAGAAGATATTTTGTGTATCATATGTAAATCAGAGGGTTGTGACAAAGAGCAATGTCCCTTATTTAATGAATACTTGGCCTCTGGAGCCCCTAACCCTTTGAAGCAGGCTAATTTACCCTGGTGCAAGGTATGTAGAACTAGACATCACCCTGGTGAATGTTATTGCATGCAAAAATATGTCCAGAAACCCACCAATATTTATTGTACATTCAACAAATATGTGGGGCATGATGAGAAGGATTGTAGGGATTATTACCTCATGCATGAAAGGTCAAGGGATGCATATAGAATTCAAGGAGAATTACAGTCAAAAGAAAGTAATGCGCAGTTCAATTCCCCAGGAAGAGGAAACTTCAATTCTCGTGGTGGATTCAGAGGAAGAGGACGAGGAGGAGGTATGGGTCAAGGTCAAGGTAAGATTATTTTCTATAAATGTGCCCAGCCATGTCATTTTGCAAGGGATTTTCAGAACCCTTGTACTACCTACAGCTATTGTAATTCATTCAACCATGTTATTGAAGATTGCCAAGTACTATTAACTAAACTTCAGGAAAGACAAGTTGGAAACCCGCAAGTCCAACTAATATCAGTTGAACCTCGTGATGAGGAACCCAGATTCACTATTATTACTAGAGGAGGCGTTGTCACGGGAGAAGATAGGGTGACTCCGGGAAAGACTACAGATGGATTGGGGATTAGGAGAGCTTCAGAGAAGGTGCCATTGTTTGACCCAACGAAGGAAAAACACACTTTCGAAGAAGCAAGGAGATAATTTGTAGGAGAACAAGATTCTTCATCTAAGGCACAACCAGAAGTAAAGGAATGTGAAATGCCTCCATCATTTGATCAGTCTGACCGAGCTAGACAAGGAAAAGAGGTAAGCAATCTTATGGATTTCTTGTATACTTGTATCAATTCGATTAAAGATGAAAGAGATGTGCAAGACGTACAACACCTAATCAGACAGCATTAAATTGGAAGAGTAGATCCTCTACTGAGTAGAGTTTTGAATCAAGTATCTAGGAAAAGGAGGATGAGCAAGGAACTGCACCTTAGTGCTCAGATTGGATACTACGACATGGACTATGTGGTCCTCAACTTGGGATCAGAAGTAAATGTTATGACGAAGTAGACTTGATCACTAATGGGAAAACCTAAATTGATTTACCCTCCTATTAGGCTCAGAATGGCTAACCAGTAGGCAGTAAGCCCCTTTGAAAGGCTAGAGTATGTCCTTATGAACATTTGCATATTTCAAAGTGATTGAGATTTTTTATGATAGTTGTCCCTATCCTGTGTTGTTGGGAATTGATTGGGATTTCAACAATTCATTTGTTGTTGACTTAAAAAAGAGAAGAATGGCATTTGAAGGTGTTGCCTTAAGGTCATTGCACCTCTTTATCTTGATGAAGGTCGCAGATACATAGAACCTATAAGAGAAGAAGACCGCCCATATGAGCTAGAGAACATCTATAAACTGACAACATGACAACTTGATTACATTAATCTTACAGCAGTGGAAATCTGAGTTGGTGAAGTGAAAGTGCATGCTCCTTAGATTCAGAAGAAGCATTGGAGAATTGGAAGAACATAATGTATGAAGTTTCTATGTGGAGGTGTTCTAGATTGACCAGGGCAGTTCACTAGATTGGCACAGAAGTAAGTAATCTTCCTACATTTGATGGCTTGAATCATTTAGAGACATTTCTAGCTGAATTTGAGAGAATTTTACCAGTACAACAGAGGATGTTAGAACTAGACTAAGCCTTGAAAGCAACACTAGCTAGATGGTGGGGAACACACAAGAAGAACATCACGGAGTGGGTGCAATGTCGCACCTTATTGACAGTGCGCTTTTCATACCAATATGAAGGTTGCAAATCTCGATACACAGTTCAGAGTTGTCCTAAGGACCATGTGTGAAGTTATGACAAGTCCTGGAGCAACATAAGAACATTGGGTATATAAGTTCATTAACACCTTAGACACTACACCTATCAACTGGTATCTTCAAGCATAACTATGCTTAGCCACTAAATATTGGTATGGTATGACCCAGAACTTTATAGCTATGTTCTTATTTGAAAGTCAGTACCCCACAGTAGATCGGGATTTACAAATTGTAAGATAGAAGATCTTTGAGGAGGTATCTAACCTCCCTCTTGAAAAAGAAGAAGATGAATGGACTGCGCCACTTCAACGGTTACAGGGTTGTTATAATATTAATGCTGATGAAGATGATGATCCTAGGAATGTGAACATTTCAAAAACTAAAGGACAAAGAGACATAGAAGGGCTAGGGATTGAATTACCTTTTATTGGGCAGCCTATTAAAATCAATAAAGTTAGTATTGGAATAGATCAAACACCTAAGTTAGCAAAAGTTGGGAATTATTGGGATGATGCTACTATTAGTAAGATCACAAAACTATTGCATGAGTATCAGGACTTGTTTCCAACCAAGTTCACAGACATGAAGGGCATTAAAGGGCCCATGGGAGAAATGAAGATTACTTTGAGAGCATATGCAAGGCCTGTCAAGCAGAGACCTTATAGACTGAATCCCAAGTACAAGCCGAAAGTTAAGATTGAATTGGATAGAATGTTGGAAGTAGAAATCATAGAACTTGTTGAAGAATATGAATGGATCAGCCCTATGGTGGTCCAGGATAAGAAGTCAGGAGAAATCATAATTGGTGTAGATCTAAAGAATTTGAATGATGCATGTTTACATGATCCATTTCCTACACCTTTTACTGATGAGGTTCTAGATAATGTAGGAGGACAAGAGGTTTATTCATTCACAGATGGATTTTTAGGCTATCACCAGATCAGAATTGTTAAGGAAGACCGACATAAGACTACATTTGCAATAAAATGGGGTTCTTTTCAGTACATTGTGATGCCTTTTGGCTTAAATAATGCACCAGCCATCTTTTCCAGGGTGGTGGTTTAAGCATTTAAAGAATTTTTACATAAGTTTTTGGAGGCATATTTTGATGACTGGACCATTTTTAGTCTACTGAAAGATCATATTGAATGTTTGAGATTGTTGTTAGATAAGTGCAAGCAATATCATATTGCCCTGAACTTGAAGAAGTGTATTTTCTTTTCACCCTTTGGAGTGTTGTTAGGACACATTGTGTGCAAACAAGGGTTGTTGGTAGATCCTTCCAAGATTGTTATCATTGTTGATCTACCTCCTCCTACTACAGTTAGACAGTTGTGCACCACATTAGGAAACACTGGATATTATAGAAAGTTTATTAAAGGCTATGCACAAATAACAACACCTATGGAGAAGCTATTAGAGAAGGATAGTAAGTTTCAATGGACAGAGGAATACCAGCAGAGCTTCGACACACTAAAGCAGAAAATTGTCACTGCACCTATCTTGGTTTTTCCAAATTGGAGTAAGGAGTTCAATGTTCACGTTGATGCTTCATCCATTGCATTAGGAGCATTTTTGGCACAGCCAGGTGCAGGAGACATTGACCACCCTATAGCCTTTGCTAGCAGGAAGCTTTCTACATCTGAAAGGAATTATACTACCACTGAAAGGGAAGGCTTAGCTATGGTGTATGCATTGCAGAAGTTTAGACACTACTTGTTGGGAGGACATTCTAAGATGTCCACTTATCATTCTGCATCAAAGTACTTAGTCAACAAACCAGTGTTGGGGGGAAGAATATGCAGATAGCTACTATTATTTCGGGAGTATGACTTTGAGGTCGTGGTCAAGCCACGAAGAATGAATAAAGGACTTGATCACTTATCTAGGTTAGAACATGGCAAGGAACCTACCAGCTTGGATGATACCCTACCAGATGCATAGTTGTTGGCCATCAGAAAATTCGATGATCACTTCGCCGAAATAGTCCAATTCCTGTCCACAGGAATGGCACCTCACAAGTACACAGTTATTCAGAAGAAACAGTTGGTAGTCCGCGCTGCAGATTTTCAACTTATAGCTGGATAGTTATACAAGATGGGACCAGATGAGATCTTAAGAAGATGTGTTATGGAGTCTGAAAGACCATGGATCCTTGCAGAAGCACATGAAGGAATCGCAAGAGAAAATTATGCAGGGAAAGCAACAACGCAGAAGGTTCTCAGAGACAGCCTTTGGTGGCCCACTCTACATAAGGATGTTAAGGAATACTACAGAGCCTGTGATGTATGTCAAAGAATAGGGAAGTCATCCATAAGGGATGAGATGCCTCTAGCACCTCAGTTAACCCTACAAGCATTTGAGAAATGGGCTATTGACTTTGTGGGACTAATCAACCCACCAGGAAAGCGCACAAGCGCTCAATACATCATCACTGCTACAGAGTATTTGACCAGATGGGTAGAAGAAAGAGTAGTTAAGGATTGTAGTGCAGCTACAGCTGTGTGGTTCATTTTTTAGGATATCATAACCAGATTTGGATGCCCAAAGATCCTTAGGAGTGATCAAGGCACACACTTCATCAACAAAACTATTGAAGCCTTAACTCAGGAGTTCAAAGTTCACCATCAGAAGAGCACTCCATACCACCCATAGGCGAATGGTACAGTTGAAGCTTTCAATAATATCTTGGAGACAACGCTAACTAAGATTTGCAGTGTTAGCAGAGATGATTGGGATCTCAAAATTCCAGCAGTGTTATGGGCTTATAGAACTACTTGCAAAAAGTTAACAACACAGACTCCCTTTAAGTTAGTATATGGCTTGGAAGTAGTGGTACCTATGGAATACTTGGTTCCTAGTTTAAGAATTGCATCATTCATAGGTATGGGCGACACTGGCATTGTTCAATATAGACTCGTGCAGTTGATGGAACTAGAGAAAGACAGGTTCATTGCAGGATTTCATCAGCAGGTACAAAAGGAACGAGAAAAGGCTTACCATGACAAACATATCAAGAAGAAATCATTTAAACAAGGAGATTTGGTACTTTTGTACGACAGCAAGTTTATGAACCATCCAGGAAAGTCCAGGATGCACTGGCTCGGGCCATTCAAGGTTGCCTATATTACAGAGGGTGGAGATGCATAGCTTAACACCCTTAATGGAGAATGGAAAGATGGTTTGGTAAATGGGAGCAGGTTGAAACTATATTATGACAACCAACTACCTCGCATCTCTCTGTAAAAGCACAGGAACAAGGGTCTAGGTACCAAGTGCAGTTGAAATTGGGTACCAGACATAGAAAATAAATTGTGCACACGATAGGGAGGGACAGAGCAGAAAGAACAAGCTACTCCAAGCAGTCTGTAGTCGAAGTAATATAGAAGGTTCAACCCTACAGTGACTCGGGACGAGTCACATGTGAGTGTTGGGGGCCTATTGGCCCTTGGTTATGTGTTAAGGAAGAAAGACAAACCATGAAGTGCGTGGAATGCACACAAACTAGGGAAGGGTCGAAGTGGTTAAAGAAGCATAAAATAAGGAACAAGGTAAAGAAAAAGCAAGTCACTGAAAGAGAAGATCAAGGAAGACAAAGCAGCAAAGAAGATGGATCGTGGACAACTCAGCAAGCGGAAGAAGACACCAATGGGTGCTTTGGAGCACCTCCCGGAGAAGAAGGAAGGACAGGTTGGCAAAGCCCTTAAAATGTGGGTCATGCAGACCTAGGGTTCTAGCATCTAGGGTTTTAGCACCTAGGGTTTGACACCTAGGCTTCGGTCTAAGGTTGTCTAAGAGTCATGAAATGTATAAATAAAGGTCTAGAAGAGTTTAGAGGTGTGTGGTTGTTGTTACTATTATTATTGGTGAGAGAAATATTGAGATAGAAGTGTCGTGGTTGTAAGGCATTCTTGTATTTTGGATCTTCAGCTGGGTGCAAAGATCAACCTTGTAGATGGGTACGCAGGGAGGGGAGAAATAGAAGAATAGAGAGAGGATCTGCAGCTAAGTGTGTAGATAGAATTGTATTTTTTCATCTAATATATCAAGAAACATAGTTCTGTGGACGTAGCCCTAGGGAGAGGGTGAACCACGTAAATCTTGTTGTTCTTTGTGGTTGATGCTATGTTATTTGTTATCTGTTACATTGTTATTGCATGGATGTTTTCCCTATTAAAGATAGAAGGTATAAGCTAACTTCGCGAAGCTAAGTATAAGACTGTTAAAGAATCTCTAGGATATATTACGATGTTGTATTCTGGAATCATTGTTCATTTCCTTTGGTTGTAGACACATGTGTCCTGCAACCCCCCTATTGATACTTTGGGTGAGACTTCATTTGCTTCGCAGGTGTTGCCGAAAGGGCCAGTATTTAGGGTTTTTTGGTGCATTGTTTGAGTTGAACCCTGGGTCTGCCCCTCTGCCAATAAAATTGGTTCCCAAGGTGTCAAGCTACAACTACAGGGCTCTGAGACTTCTTGTCCGACCTGTTGTTGAAGACCTAAAAGGGAAGTGGGACAATCGAAGGACTATTGAGTAGAGAAGGGGCACACTTCATGGGGTGGGACAGACATGTGGGGAATAAGGGACTGTAGGTTGTCTGCTAAAGTTGACACTTGAGTCTGAGCATTTATGTTGTTGATAGACCTTACCCTGGTTTAGGATTCCTTTTCTCGGGTAGAGCTTTATCCTAAGCTTGGGGGTGAATTGTTGTTGAGTTTATGAGCTACAAAGTCTATGGATGGGAGGAAAGTATGAGGTTTGCATAAAGTTGGTGTTCCATTTACAAAAGATAAGTTTCTATTCGTGTGTTTGTTTGAATTATTGTGTAATTATTCATGTGTTTTCTATATGGGTTTTCCATTATAATACTGTATATACGTATATTTTTTATTATTCTACATAGTTCTGTGCATATGCATAGCATTTTCATGAATTAAATTGGTATCAAAGATTGGGATTTTTATGTGGCATAGCCCATCTCGGGGCTATCTGGGTACCATTACATAATACAAAGATAGGCCCACTGGCCTTAAGCTTCTGGATCTCCAGCCTAATAACCACACAGACACCCTGGCCTCAAAATACATATATACTAAGGCACTCTAGTCCAAAATGTCTTGGCTCACGAGTCTATATGTACATTTACATTTAGATTAAAATTGGGGTTCAACCTAGGGATATTACTTTCCCCTCTCCCTTATTTATGCACTTTCCTCAATGCATTATATACACATGTACAATCAAAACTTCAAAAGTCTTGAAAACTATGTGTGTATTATGTATGTATGGCATCCTCGTGCTCCTAAGTTGCATCCTCAGGATCGTACCAGGTCCATTGGACTTTTACTAGCCCTATGGCTCAATTCCATAGCTTCTTGATCTTTCAGTCCAATATGCAAACCAATTGTTTCTTGCTCCACCTGAATTGCATTCCAATCAATGACATGATTAGCATCAGGTACATACTTTTTAAGCAAAGACACATGGAACACATTAGGAATACACATGGATGCAGGTAGTGCAAGCATATATGCAACATGACCAATCCTCTCCAAGATTTCAAACAACCCACAATAACGTGCTACCAGCTTTGAACAATTTCCCAATTTCAGCGAACTTCTCTTGGCATTTACTTTCAAGAACACATGGTCACCCACTTTAAACTCTCTGTAAGTTCTTCCTTTATCAATATAACTTTTCTGCCTTTCTTGGGAAACTTGTAAGTTCTATTTTATTTTCACCATCTCTTCCTCCATTTCCTTGAGCAATTTTGGCCCAACCATTGCTTTGTCCACTAGGTTGTCCTAGGTCACCAATCTCTTGCATTTTCTTCCATATAGTGCCTCAAACAGGATCATCTTCAAAAATGATTGATACCCATTATTATAAGAAAATTCTACCAAGTGTAGGTAGTCTTCCCAATTTTATGGTTTATCCATCACACAAATCCTTAGAATATCTTCAATCACCTCATTTGCCCTCTCTATTTTCCCACTCTAGATGATATGATGTGCTAAAGTTCAGATTTGTTACAAATCCTTTGAATAATCCTTTCCAAAAGTTTGTTGTCAACTTGGGATCTCTGTCAGACACAATTATCATAGGCACACCATGCAGCCTAGGAATTTCTCTCATATAAATTGTTAGCACATAGGATGTATAGGGATCAAAATCTTTCAAATTTTTTAATTTTGTTAGTTTAGTCACTGAAGGAGGCCATTGGTCTTTGTCAGTCATGTGGTTATTCCTTCTTGTATGATTCATTCATTTAAGTTTCTAGGCTTAATTCATAGGGTCGGGTTATTTAAGGCTTTTGAGTCATGTCTTATGTCAATAAATCATGGTTGTGATTTTACCTTGGGTCTAAAGGCTAATCAAAATACGTTTGCAAACTCTTGGTGTCATGATGGTGGATGTCATCATTAGCAAAAAAGGAAAAGTGTTGGTTATACCTTTTGTTTTCAAGGTCATCATTATCAAGTGTTTTGTCTAAAACATGTGTACAAAGATATTTAAAGTCACATCCAACCATTTGAGATTTGTTTCATGTGTCAAATGAGTGTGTTGCAGACTGGTTAAAGTTTGTTGCGAACTGTTGAAGCTACGCTGCAAACTTTCTTGTAGCAACAGTTTTTAGTTTTTTTCATCATAACTTTTAAATGTCGATCTGGGTTCTCCTAAAAAAAATTATGGAGAAGCATTAGGATGTGTTTAATTTTTTCACCAAAAATCAGCCTGACCTAGTTCTTCATTTGAGAGAAAAAATAAAAACATCATCTATAGAAAGTTCGCAGTGCATGCATTGCAACCCCTTTGTTTTACACAGTCGCTTGGAAATTTGTCTATTGGAGGTTTCTTTCAGTTTTAGGTTGTTATCTTTACCTCCATTTCTCAGTTTCAGTCTCTTTCATCTTCTGCATTGTTGCTTTAAGCATCAAATCCTCTTGCTAGAAAAACCCTTACTATTGTCAATCAAGCAGTAAAACTTTCATTTACTAGTTTCCATCACTTACTCTGGTAGCAATTGTTATCAGAGGGGGGTTTTGATTTAGTTGTCATGGATACTCACAAAAGGAATAAGTGCAACAATTCAAGAGTAGATGGAGGACCATTTGTTTTTGTAGCAGTATATCAGTTTTGTCATGGTTCCTCATATATGTTGGTTCACAACTCTAAAGAACATTTTTGTTTTATGTTGTTCATGATTTTGCTCACTTGTTGTTTTTGGAGTCAGCATGCATGGCTCAGAGATTATACAAGGCATCAACAAAGGTTTGAAAGCTTGTCTCCATGGTTTTGAAATCATTTGTAGTGATAGGAAAGAAAAATGACATCTACAGGAAATTCGCAGGGCATTCTGCTAAACGCATTGCTAACTGCTAAAATTAAAACAATTTGCGGCAAATTAGTAAGCAACAAAGTCGTATTTCCATCATATCTTGAAATATACAAACTATATTTTTTCATAAATTTGTTGTGGAGGAGAAACATAATGTCTTTGACTTGTTGACCAAAAACTAGCCCAACCCAGTTCATATTTTTGAAGAAAAGTCGAAAACATCACCTACAGGAAAATTTGCAGCGAATCTTGCAGAGGCCTTGCGAACTTGACAGTTAATTGGAATATGAGTTGTAGGAGAGATGTCGCCTATCAGGAAGGGTTTGAGTAACTCCTAATAGATCTGTTAGGCGTCAAGGGACACTTGTGCCTCAAATCCAGCTCCATCAAATCTTCATCCAATGAGTTGGTTGCAGTTGTATTTATTACTGCCAACAGTGTCCTGAAAACTAGCAGTTTGTTGGATTTTTGTATGTATGTCTATTGCCACATATATCCAAGGTACATAATCCAATGCATGGATAAATTTGGGACCTCCTAGAGATATTTTTTATGTATTTGGCTATTTTATTATTGATGTAACTCTTGGAGAAGGAGGAGTGTGGCATTTGGGAGACTCATATCTTTATTCTCAGTTGTAACAGAGTTTTTTCAGATTGTATGTATCAGACTTAAGAATCTTGAGCAGTTAATGATTAGTTTCTTCTGTTTGCCATATTTTCTGTTTCATATTTTCTTTGATGCTTGTTATTGATGAAGGATTCATCTTGGTACTTGTTCCTGATGCAGTGAAATATTTGATGTGTTTTAACTTGTGCAAGGGTTGTTGAAGTAATTTATCTTGTTGACTAGGAAGTTCCTTCTTAATGAGTTTTATACTATATGTGTTTTAGAATTACATGATGTAACCCGATGCATGTATTCTACTTTTTCTGCTAAAGTCTTTTGTATTTCCATTTATATCTTAAACATTGATCTAAGACAATTCAATCTTTTTTTGTTGATGTGTATTTTATGGAAGTTTTGTGTTGATGTTTAAACTGAGTTCCTCACCCATTCACTACATTTTGAAATAAACTCTTATCTTTACAAACCTACAAGTTTTTCTAATGGGTATTAGGCTCACACCTACAATAGTCTAGGTGAGACTTTTAGTACTAACATTTTTAGCATCGTTGTTGGGGAGGCGAAATTGAAGATCTTTCCCTCAGTTGTACGAAAAGGATAATATTGGTTTTGATGGTGTACAAAAACTAGTAAACAGAAAGATTGCTTAGTGCACCTAGCAACTCCATGAAGGACAGATCCAATGGTAACTCCACAATTTCAAAATATCAAAGGCATTTGCTGCTATTTTGGCTCGAAGGTTTGCACCTCTTAAATTTTATGCAGTTCCTAGTTTCCCACATCCAGTACCTCATATGTCAAAATGGGGACATTTTATGCCTATATTCAGAGAAGGGATGGAGGATAACCCTACACAGCATCTCATTAAGCTTCATCAATGCATGGATTAGCTAGATTTTTTTTCATGAGGATGTATTGATGAAAATTTTCATGCATTCATTAGATGGTGATGCACGTCAATGGTATTTCTCATTACCTCATTCTATCATTTCATCATTGAGGGAATTTCATTTAACATTTAAGAAGCACTATAAAAGGTATTTTTCAGCTAAATTTCTATTTGAGAATTGTTGTGAGGAGTTTGAAAAGGATATTCAACATGTAGTGGGTGTTCCCTCATATTATAAGGCTGAAATAGATGTTTATGTCGAAGAAATAAAGGAAAAATCATATCATTCCTTTCCTAGTTTTCAAGTGTTGAACGCAGATTTTGTTGACTGCTCTTGTGATGAAGAAATTGGCAACAATCCAGTAGATGCATTTGTCCATATAACAAATTCCTCTAAAAATCATTCTTTCGATCAGATTGTTGTCCCAAATGTTGATAAAGATTATCCTATTCTTGATGGAAACTCTGATGATGAGGAGAATATTTTTACTAAAGCACATACAGAGCTTATTAGCAGCCAACTAGCATATGATAGCTATGAAAATTATGCTTTTCATGAAGAAATAACTGCAGAAGAAGATTTTCCTCGGACATTTCAAGAGGTTTCCTACGATGTGTTTTCACCTGTGATTAAAGGGAACGATGATAAATAGGTCCTTGAGCTTGTGTGTCTTCAAAGTTTACATGTTTATGATAAATTTGAAAATATACTTACTCATGTAAAAGATCGTGAAGACAAGCTTCGCTTTCAGCATTCACCTGAAATATTTGACAACGGTGGAAATATATTGTAGTAGTCTTTTGTTTTTAATAATATGAGAGATCATAATGTTATTCACATAGAAGATTCAGTACAGTAGCATCCTTGTCCTTTGGATCATGCCATAATTTTTTGTCATGAGTTTCATGATCCAATAGCCACTTGGATGGAGTCTTTGTTTTCAAAAGCTCCACACACTGACAATTTGGGTGTGGTGTTTCTTTGTTGTTGTGAGTATGATTTGTCTAAGAATTTTTTGTTGCATACATTAAGTTCTTTTTATGTTTTCTCAGATAGTTGCAAGCATAAAGCCATGCCAAGAAATCAGTTGCTTGATTGCCTATTTTGGAAATTTGTATATACATAAGCAAAGTGGTTTTCAACTGGTTAGTATAGGAATTGTAAACAAATAAGCTTGATGTTTCAAGCATTTCCTTCAGTTTTCATAGTGTGGTCAGATCAGAGAGCTAATAATGACTCCATTCCCAATGGAACTAGCAGTTGGTCTCTGTAAGATGATTTAACTTTCAAGCAGATGAATAATTGTCAAAATCATAATCATATTCAACTAACAGATAAGGCACTGGAACTGCATGTTCTTGGAGCCTCACATGGAGCTCTCCATCGTCTATGGAGCCAGATGTTAGCACATAGGATGTATAGGGGTCAAAATCTTTCAAAACTTTTAATTTTGTTAGTTTAGTCATTGAAGGAGACCATTGGTCTTTTTCAGTGATGTGGTCATTCCTTCTTGTACGAGTCATTCATTTAAGCTTCTAGGTTTGAGTCATAGGGTCAGGTTTTTTAAGGTTTTTGATTCATGTCCTATGTCAATAAATCATGGTTGTGATTTTACCTTGGATCTAAAGGCTGATCAAAATATGTTTGCAAACTCTTGGTGTCATGACGGTGGTTGTCATCATTAGCAAAAAAAAAAAAGTGTTGGTGATACCTTTTGATTTCAAGGTCATCATTATGAAGTGTTTTGTATAAAACATGTGTACAAAGAGGTAGCACACCACAATCATGCCATGCCTTGAGTTGCACCTATGAAAGAGGCACTTCCCTTTAGTAATACAAATGGGGAATACATGTCTATATTTTATGTTTCCTCCTTGATGTGTTCTTTATATATTGATCATCCTTTGTGTTCATTAGGCATTTCTACAATTTTTTCTTTGGTTACTTCAATGGCTCTTACTCTTCTATTATGGAATTTTCCTCCACGTCAATTATATCCTCATCATATGTGTTGCCTCTGTGAGCCATAATCCACCCAAATTCATAGTTGTTATAGGTTCAATACTTGAAACTATATCCTCTTCAACCACTTCAAGAATGGTACTCGACATATTTGAATAGAGTAATCCCATTTTTCATTCTAATGAACAAAATTATCGAAGCCTTGAATACACCTAACTACCCATGGGATGATATGCATGATCATGCTTATTTTCTCCTTAGGATGCATTTCCACCAAGAAGTACTTTAATCATTTATCCATCAAATATAAAGATTTCATACCTCCAAGTTCTGATGATAGGTTCAAAAAGATAATTCTTGCTCTGGATGCCTTCAAGGAAGAAAACAAGGCTAAGATTTCTCTGACAAACAAAATGGATATTTTTGTTAAGCCTAATGTGACTGAACACATTCTTCTAGTGCTTCCTATTCTCCCAAATAGGTTGCAGCTTATAAATATTTGTTCCAATATTTCCATGACAACTTTGCCTAGTAGTATTTAAAATTATCGGGACTTGACCCTACTATTGTAAAACACCATCTTGGTACATGGCTTGAGACATCTCTAGTGTAGTAGAAACAAAGGCCTATTCATCCTACTAATGCTTCAACCATTAGAGCCAAAATTGATAAGGTTTGTAAATTTAGTTGTATTCATCTCATTTCTTATACCACATTGGTATCTAGTCCAATCCCCATGAACAAGAAGCAAGTACCATCTATGTTTGTACTAGCTTCCATCATCTTAATAGGGCATATCCTAAAGAAAGTTACCCTATGTCATTTATCAACCAAATTATTGATGCTTACATGGACCATGAGGCGCTCTTGTTTATGGATGCTTTTCTAGCTATAATTATAAAGAATCGTCCCCAAGACTAGCACAAGACCATATTTACCACTCCTTTGTGGACATTCACAAATAAGGTCATTCATTTTGGGATAAAAAATGTTAGTGACATTTTCCAATGGGCCATGTCATATTGTTTCCATGACTTGGCTTAAATTATTCTTACTTATCTCTATGACCTCATGGTACATTTGAATAAATGCTCACAACATTTAGAGGATCTTAGCAAAAAAAATCTTCATTCTCACAAGTATAATATTCACTTGAACCCTCTTAAGTGTGTATTTTGTATGATTTCTAGCCACCTACTTGGATTCATTTTCTATAAGTAGGGTATCATTTTCAACTCGTTGAAGGTTCAAGCCATCCTTGAGCTATCTCTACCCAAGACTTTGTGTCAATTGTAAAACCTTTAAGGCAAGGTGAATTTCTTACATTTCTTCATTCTTGACTATGATATGTGTGCCCATGGGTTTTTTCATTTGTTGTGTTTCAACATACCATTTGTATGGGCTAACAATTCTTAGCAATTCTTCAATGCATTAAAATGTGCCTACACATCTACTCCTTTAATAATTCGTCCTAACTTTCAAAAGGTTTACATGCTCTACATCTACATGTTAGCTTCCATCATTGATAATGTGTTGGTTTAGGAAGGGGAGGATCAGTTTCAGAACGCCATCTATGATGTTGGCAAGAACCTCTTAGGTCCATCATTGTCCTATAACCAGGACAAGAAATTAGTCTTATCCATTGTATTTTTTGTTCAAATGTCACGCGACTACACCCTAATGAGAAAGACCAAGGTTGTCTTGAATTCTAATATGATGTTATATCTCTTGAATAGGTGAGTCATTGATCGAAAAATCACCCATTGGATTGTAATCCTCCAAGATTTTGACCTCAAATTTTATACTCTCATGAGTAAGAAAGCCCTAGTCCCAAAAAAATTCATCTCTAACCTATGTCAGTGTATTTAATCTACCCCTTGATGACAATATTCATGATGAACACTTGTTCATTATTTTTTCAAATTGTCCTTGGTATGGAGATATTCTAGTTTACTTTTGCACTAAGAGATTCGGTCCTCACCTTTCACATCATGATCAACGTTGCATAATTCATCGGGCCCCTCGATATATCACCATTGGAAATGTCTTTTATATGTTAGGAGTAGACACAATTTTACATCATTGTCTTACTCTGAATGAGGTAAAGAAGGTCCTTAATCACTATCAAAGTGATGCTTGTGGTGGCGACATTTCCAAGATGGCCACTAACAAACATATTCTTAGGATTGGTTACTTTTGGCCTAACTTGTTTTCTAATTGCAGCCAAGCTATTAAACACTATCATAATTGCTAGGTATATGCCCAAAAGGTGAAAGATCCTCTAGCTCCTCACAACCATGTAGCTTTTATGAGTACCTTTCGCAAGTGGGGGATTGATTTTATGGATTGTCAACCTATGTGTAACTGTTACAGGAAAAATCCCTATGGCTATGGGTTAAAGCCACAACAGAGCACTGACCATTTAAAGATCAAACCAGATTCCAAAAATGCGATTAAATATTTGTAACCAACTTGATCATATAACTAACTATGGGAAGTAAGGAAGAGGGGAAATATCACGTGTCCTGCATCTGATGAACATCCCATGGTTATAAGCATGTCGTGCTCCCTCCAAATTATTCCTTTGCAAACCTACACAATACTGAAGAAGAAAACTACAAAGGACAATAGTTACATAATAACTAACTTCTATATAAATTATCAAAGAGAAAAAATTGCAACAATTAGTATTCTAAGTAATGAGATATTCAAACATGTTGATCATTTACAAATAACACAAGAAATTCAAAGGAAAGGGGTATCTTTATTGATTGATAATAGAATTTAGGTAGTTATCATCTGCACATGGTGTGGCATTGCTCCTTAAACAGACTCCAAGTCCATCCACCCAGGCCACTGACTATATGATGAACCTATGACTCAAATGCTTAGACAGACCCAAAGAATATCAAGGGAGACTTCTTGGTCAAATATGGGAAGCATGGAAAAGGCTAGAAATAAGCGTTTCTGGGTCTAGGGACATGAATCAACAGTGGGAATGTAAGGGTTTTCAAACAAGGAAAGAAATAGCCATCATAACTTTACTTCAAGGATGATTGTCCTCTCCCCATGGCTTATGCTCAATTTATACCCTCTCCAAGTGGTTCGAGTGGTTATGGTTAGTTCTTTACAAGCATTAGGGGGTTAGTAATCGGGAAAACCTATTAACCCTACCCAAAAATGTGGAAATTATATTTTTTTGAGCAAAAATGGCATGTACATGACTTTCTTTGCAAAAGCATATGTAAAAGCACTTTACATAGTTGTTAGGGCATATACAAGTCAAACAATCTTGTTTTTTGAAGAATCCATAGGAGGTAAAGGGGATTGATGTCTTCAAGTAGGACAGGGAAAGGCCAAACAAGTCATCATTGCATATGTGGTGGCAATTGTTGTTATAACAGATGTCCCCTAATGTGTGAGATCAGAAGAGAAATTGATGGTTGAAATACATTATAAATCTTGGAGGTAAATAATGATCCATATGGATGTTGATGGCCTCCCACCTATTCCAACTGGCTCATTTTGGCAGTTTTCGAGTTTGGAATTTTTTTCCTAGTATTCAAGTCCCTGACTTCTGGGGCCGTTTTGAGGCCCTAAACAACGTTTTTAGGGCTCGCAACATTTAAACCATTACAGAGTCAGAGTCTGACCGCAACATGTGTAGTCCTCAGATAGACCTTTCCAACAAGCTTTTGTGCACCTAAAACGGAGATTGTATGCAAAAGTTACAACCTCGGGAAGTTGAAGTACTAGCTTACCCAAAGAAGGCCCACATGAATTTTGGCGCTTCATCTCCTAGGATTAGGTTTTTGGATGTCTAGGGTTTTTGACATTCCTATTTATTGTAAAAATGCCTTCGGAGCCTCATTGTAATCAACTTCTTGCGAATGAGCGTAACTGTCTCATCTCTTCTCAAAGATAAGCCGCCACCATTCTAGCAAGCTTGTTTTCCGCTGCATTTTACAGTTTCAACTTATTTCCTTATTGAATAGAAATTGGTTTTACTGTATATATGTTATTCTGTGTTAATCATCTTTTGATAATAATTTGTATTCATTTTGTTCTGCTCACAAAATCTGTATCAATGGTATCAGAGTGATCTGCTCCTTATCGTTCTTAATGCATGTCCCCAACAAGGTGAGGGTACAAAGAATTGGGTCTCCAGCTTGTTTCTCTTGTGGAAAAAATCTCTTGCACGCCCAACCGACCTCTCATGGCGGGAGAAAAAAAAGACGGCGGGACAAGAGATCCCTTCAAAATGTTGCTCGAGGAAGCCCTCATGCAACAGAGGAACGAGGTGATGGATAGTTTTGTGCAAATCCTTCGGCGGCTACCAACATGTGACGCATCTTCCTCAAACGGAGGCGTCGCCCCCTTCAAGGTACAAATCAACTTCGATATTTATATATTTGAAGGTTAGATAGATGTCGATGTTGTAGACAAATGGTTGAATCTGCTAGAAGTGTATTTCTCTGTCCATAACTTCTTGAATAGAGAAAATATTACTTTTGTGGTCCTCAAAGTCATTCCCCATGTTAAAGATTAGTGGGAAAATTTCTGCGAGCAGAAGGAAACAAATGAACCCTCATTATTTATAGTCACAGTCACCTAGGAGTCCTTTAGGGATTCTATTAAGGAACAATACTACCCCGTTGGAAGCTATGATGACCTGTACACAAAATGGACCACGCTGTGACAGGAAAGAGACAAAGTAGTGCTTGAGTTCACAAATATCTTCCATACCTCTCGCACCAATCTCGGTATCAAAGATTCTGAGTGTCATCTGGTGCCCAAGTATCGCGGCAGTCTGCATAGATACATCCAGGATGAAATGGAGTTTTTGGACTTCTCTTCCTTGGGTGCAGCCTACCGATATGCCGTCAAAATCAAGCAGAAGCTCAAACAAAAGAGGTAGAAATTTGGGCCTGGGAACCCCTCACAGCAAAAGCCAGGAAAGGGCGGCCCCAACCCGTAGAACAAAGGACAGATCAAAGATGGATCGCCTCAGGACAACCAGTCCAGGCCACAAGCAAAGAAGGACACTAGAAAGACAAATAAAGATATTGGGAAGTGGTGCGACTTGCATAAGAGCCCCTAGAATAACAATGTTGATTGTCGCTCGAAGCAGTCGTTGGTGGCAAGGGTGAAAGCCTCTAAATCAGATGTGGGTTTTGACTCTGAGTCAGAACTAGAAAGGGGGAGACAAATCATTGATGCAGAACCCAGTGCTACCATTGCTACCACCAAACTCTAGCCCAGTGAACCAGATGAGCTAGAGGAAGGCAAGCGCCTTTTTCATTCACAGATGTGGGTGAAGGGTACCCCATTGCACTTCATCATTGATAATGGCAGCCAGAAGAACCTCATCTCAACAGAGGTTGTCAAGCAACTCGCCCTGCCGACAATGCCTCACCCGAAGACCTACACCATCGGGTGGCTCCACCAAGAAAGAGACATCCGCGTCAGCCAACAATGCCTCCTATCATACAACATCAAGCCCTTCAAAGACGAGGTATTATGTGATGTTGCCCCTCTCAAAAATTGTAATTTTCTTTTGGTCCAACCATATTTATGGAAACGCCATGCTATATATGAGTCTAGGCCTTGCAGTGTTATTACTACTTTGAAAAAGAAACTGTACAGAATACCTGAGGCAGTTCCACCTAGTGTTATTTCCTTGATCTATGCCAAGAAATGCAGAAAGGTCATCTCTCAGACTGGGAATTTTGTCTTCTTCATGATTTTCTCTCAGAATGAGTGAAATATCGTAGCCACATCCAGGGTCTCTACGACTAACCTCTCCACACAATAGAAATAAGTGGATAATGTTGTGGAAGAATACTTAGATATCTTCTCCTCACCTATCGGGGTACCTCTGCACTGTCAGGTCAAGCACCCCATCGATATGACCCCCAACGCATCGTTTCCCAATGGGTTAGTCTACCGTTGCTCTCTGTTAGAGAATGAGTACATCAAGTAGTAGATCCAAGAACTTCTCCACAAGGGGCACATTCGTCCCAACTCATCACCTTGCGGGAGCCCAATCGTGCTGGTACAGAAGAAAGATGGGACCCGGTGACTCTGCATTGAATACCAAGCCTTGAATAAAATCACAGTCAGAAACCGGTACCTGATTCCTTGAATCAACAACCTCCTTGACCAACTCACAAGGGCCAAATACTTCATTAAGATTGATCTGAATTCTGGCTACCACCAGGTCCCGATAGAACAAATAGATGTATGGAATACCACCTTCAAGTCAAAGGAAGGTCTTTTTTAATGGTTGGTCATGCCCTTTGGTTTGACAAATGCTCCAACCACCTTCATGAGAATGATAGGTGATATCCTGCGACCATTCACCAATACTTTTGTAGTGGTGTATCTGGATGACATTCTCATTTACAGCAAGACCTGGGCAGAACACTTGCAACATATTTAGCAGGTTCTACACATTCTGTGACAGTACAAGCTATACGCCAACTTGGAAAAATGGTCCATTACCTGGGCTACATCGTTGATCAGCATGGTGTACATGTAGATCTAACCAAGGCGGAAAATGACTGTGTTTTTTGTGGTTGTTGATCGCTTTTCTAAAATGGAGATTATGGCCCCCTGCAAGAAGAGCATCACCGCAGAGGCCACTGCCAAGCTCTTCTTTGAATGAGTCTGGGTACATTTGGAATCCCACAAACCATTGTCTCTGATTGGTACAGTTGATTTCTCAACACATTCTGGTTGAGCCTATGGTCATTGTTGGACACCAAGATCACCAAATCCACAACCTTCCACCCCCAAATAGATGGTCAAACTGAGTTCATAAATCAAATGATCGTGCATATGTTGCACATGTATAATTCCAAGCACCCTTGCACATGTATTATAGGCCATGGGACAATGGTCGTTCTCACTTAGCATGACCACCCCATGGCCTATAATAGTGAGACACTATCAGATGTTGTATGTAAGTACCCTAATTACGACAAAGAAATGTACTCCATTATGCAAGCTTGCTGCCAATGGAGACATTACATTCTTGGGAAGGAGATAGTCATCCACATTGATAATAAGCCACTGCAATTCATGCAAACACAAGGCAAATTGTAGAATAACCGCCATCAGAAGTGGTCCACATACTTGCAGCAATTCCACCTCAACATCAAGTATAAAACATGAAGCACCAACCACATCGTGCCATATCTGTGTTCCATCAAGCGAGCAAGCGAAGTTGATATAGGAATCCCACTACAGTCGGGTGGTAGGACACTTCAGCATTGAAAATACAGTTGCAATGTTGCATAAACATTTCTATTGGTTGAAACTTCGACATGAGGTCAACAAGTATATCAAGTCCTGCACTACCTGTGCTATTTCCAAACCGACCACTAAGAAGCAGGGCATGTGCACTCCTCTACCTACTCCTGACAGGCCATGAGAATCCATCTCAATGGACTACATGTCGGGCCTCCCGTCCACCAAAGCGGAAAATGATTGTGTTTTTTGTGGTTGTTGATCACTTTTCTAAAATGGAGATTATGGCCCCCTGCAAGAAGAGCATCACCGCAGAGGCCACTGCCAATCTCTTCTTTGAACGAGTCTGGGTACATTTGGAATCCCACAAACCATTGTCTCAGATTGGGACAGTTGATTTCTCAACACATTCCGGTTGAGCCTCTGGTCATTGTTGGACACCAAGATCACCAAATCCACAACCTTCCACCCCCAAATAGATGGTCAAACCAAGTTCATAAATCAAACGATCGTGCATATGCTACACATGTATAATTCCAAGCACCCTCGCACATGAGATGAGAGTCTTCCCAATGTTCAACATAGCTACAACCCAGCCATACATAGCTCAACCAACCACAGCCCCTTCCAGGTGGGGTTGCGATTCCAACCATTGGGTCCCATAGATGTTGCACTACCCCGTGCAGTCACCTCGGCTGACTCATATCCTGCTCCAATGGAAGTTGACAAAGCCACCCAATTCATTGAGTAAATCCAACACATCTTCCAATAGGTTCAGAATATCCTATAGAAGTCCAATGACCAGTACAAGCAGCGCCATGATCAACATCGGGTGCCACATAAGTTTCAGGTGGGTAACAATGTTTGGTTGCACTTGCAGAAAGAGCACCTTACATGACCCCATCAGAAGCTTCTCCCACTCTGTTATGGGTCGCACACCATCACCAAGGTTGTGGGTGATAATGTTTTTTAGCTCAGCATTCCTCCTTTCATTGGCCTGCACTCAGTGTTCAACGTGGATCTCCTTTGACCTTATTTCCCACCATTATTAGACACCTAAGAGATAGAAGAACAATTGATACCAACCGAGATTAACTCCGAATTCATACAATGAGCATCCAATGATCAGATTGGTGACATACAGGTCAAGGGCACTTGTCAGCAAAGGATCCAGTTTTATCGAGTTGTCAAAGCAAGGCAGCTCCTGCACCAAGGCAAGTGGCTCACCCGAGGCCAAATTCAGCAGAAATTTTCTCATCTGATGGGAGCACTCAATGCAATGGAGACCATTGCTTCTTAAGGGGTGAGGATTGATCCAAATAGATGTCAGTGTCCTCCCACCTATTCCAAATGGCTCATTTTGGCAGTTTTCCAGTTTGGCAGTTTTTTTCTAGTTTTCGAGTCCCTGACTTCCGGGGCCATTTTGAGGCCCTAAACAACGTTTTTAGGGCTCGCCACAAAAAAATGTAACTAGAGTTTAAGTTCTAATTGAGACATGTGTAGTCCTCAAATAGACCTTTCCAACGAGCTATCGTGTGCCTAAAACAAAGATCATGTGCAAAAGTTGCGACCCCCAGAAGTTGATGTACTAGCTTACCCAAACAAGGTCCACATGAATTTTGGTGCTTCATCTCCTAGGGTTAGGTTTTTGGATGTCTAGGGTTTTTGACATTCTTGTTTATTGTAAAAAGGCCTTTAGATGCTCATTGTAATCAGCTTCTTGTGAATGAGCACAGTCATCACATCTCTTCTCAGAGATAGGCCGCCACCATTCTAGCAAGCTTGTTTTCCGCTGCATTTTACAATTTCGGATTATTTCCTTATTGAATAGAAACCAATTTTATTGTATATCTGTTATTATGTGTTAAGCATCTTTTGATAATAATCTGTATTCATTTCATTCTGCTCATAAAATCCAAATCAAAGAAGCAGTAGGCCTAGGTGAAGGTTTCCAAAATACGATCTAAGAAAAGAACCTACAACAAAAAACAAGTAAGAATACTCTCTTCCTCAGGCAGGCATTCCCATGCTCAGGAGTGACAAAAGCATGGTTACCAAATCAAGTACATTGTGGATCCACGAAGTATGTATATATAGTAGCAGTAATTATGGCCACAAAAAATGAATACATAGTGGATCCATGTCAAAAGAGATCATGGCCATGAAAGAGATACACAATGGATCTATGTCTTGGAATCAGTGAAGGATATATGGAAACAAGAGTTGATGAATTGATCCTTCACAAGTACCGATGTCATAAGTGGAAGTGGTACTATCCAACACAATTGGGGCAACAACATAAAAGATGTGATGCTACTAGAGACCTAAGGTCTTCAAATCAATCGTTGATGGTATGAGTCTGCATTATGCAAATAGATGTGCTGAAGTTGAACACAATGAGACAACATTTGATTACTGGTCATTGATGTATACCATTAACAAATGTGAGACAAATCACCCATAATGATAATGGGGATCAAGGTACCTAATATATTCTAGCAAGTGTGAGTAAAGGAGATGACAGTGAACACTTGTAGAATCTATCAATCACGAGACATTGATGTATTCCCACTGTCAATAGCGAGGGAAGCTGCCACTAATGACTACAAGCCCCAGGGTACTAATAAAGACTCTAGATCCATATCCCATAGCAAGATGTGTTGAAATCAATAGGAAGAGATCCATTGCAAGGAGGGAATTAATGCATCATCCATCATCCAACACAAGGAGTACGAGAAGGCCAAATATTTTGAATAACTCAGATGAAAATATTGAAAGGATCCACCACGAAGTACGTCTCCCACATGCACCGGATGAAATAATGCATGAAAGCAACCCTCTAAATAACAACCAACAATGAAAACTGCCAGCAAATGCGAGGAAACCACCAATGGGGACAAATGCAATCCAAGGTACTGCACAAATCCCAATGTGTGAATAATGTTCTTGTCTTCAAAACAAGGGAAACCACTCAGTCAGTGACCAATGATGAAATGTCATATGTTAAGAACAAGGTCACATATTAATGACGTGAATAGGGCCAGGGTGCGACTCTAGGACAAAATCTCAGAGCAATGTGTTATAGTCGATAAGAACTTACCCACCAGAAGGAAGTCAATGGGGACCTTCCATACCAGCATGAGTATAGGACAAAGATGCTTGTGATTCCGAGAAGTACTTTACATATGAGAAGTCCGACTTGCAAAGTCAGGAATTCTGAGAAATGGTCGACAAAGGCTAAAACATCCTTTGAACAAAAGCATGACACAATAGAGTGACTTAGGTAGCATGGATTGAAAGATGAACATTGACATAAGTCTATGACACAAGAGGCATCCACAAACTCTCCATAGTGACTGGAATAATAACCAATCGAAGGAGTACAAAGTCTGTGTAACTAGTTCAATTTCCTAAAGTTATACCTAACCCAAACTGTTGAGACATAGACTCAAAACTTTGTGCTTTGTTCAAAGGTGACTCAATTGCTACCAAAAAATGAAAAGAAGACTCTTTCCCACGCTCTTTTTTATTTTTTTATTTTTTAATTATTTCCGTATTAGAAAGCCTAAAAAATATTAAAATAATGATATAATACAGTGGAGGAAACGGGTGTCATGGGAAAGAAAACTAGTTCCAAGCGTGAGGAAGATACTTATGCTCAATGCAAGGAAACATGTGTTGGATATGAACACTCAAGGGAAATTTTCCTCAAGGGATAAAAGTGTCAAGTCACAAAGGAAAAAAATTGCAAGGCTAGAAACTAATGAGAATGCATAAGAAAGAGGCTAAACAACAAGAAGTTGAAGTCAACAGTAGGCTTAAAAGCACAAGCAGCAAAATGCAATGTAGTATCACAACTTAACACATAAATGAGGGAGCCCCATGGGGTATTATCCAAAATAAGAAGAAGAAGTTATGAGGCTTCAACACAAAGTCATGGTGGGACTAAATAGGACTCCCAAGGCTATGAAAGTACTTTATCATGGGCACCAAACTATGAACAAGTTTCTAACTAAGGCACCCATGAATGGTAGGCTCTACCACGTGAATTACAACACTTCTAAAAAGAAAAGAAGGTTCTATTTCGCAACTCAATGAGGTCGATCCTAAGGCAAAATGAACCAAGAATTAGATAATGCAAAAAATGCATGAAGGGGAAAATCTAACGTATATGCTAGTTTCGAGATCATTACCTGTTAGAATGGATCAACACGATTATAGGGTACCAAAGAAAACATTTCCAAAAACTTGTATATAATACCAACAACACTCACCCAGAAGTTAATAAATTCAATAGAGAAACCTCTAATAATAACATGTGCTATGGAATATAAAACTTGAAAACCCTAAAAGTACAATATGTACAAAATATTGCATGGCCTTGTGGCCTATTCATAGTACTTCTCCAGGTAGAGCCCATTGTTAGGCTTAGGCAAAGGGTTCCTTCGCTAATTATCCTGTAAAGTTTCTAGTTCAGGAAGAGGTCAAAAATCCATGATCATGGTTTCAAGGATATCCTCATTTGAAGGAAATTTAGCATCCAAAAAATGGGGACTCCATGATGCACAAATACCATGGCTCGAGGTCTTACAAACAGTAAGATCAGACTCAAGAGAAAACCTAAGATCAGCCAGAACAATAGGGGAAATCAAGGGCTCTCTTTCCCCCATTGGATATGACACCTGATCAATTTCCAATACCTTGTCTCAAGAAGGTAAACACGACTTTAAAGGCTCCCTCTCAGAAGCAATTGAACACCAAGGGTATGACACCACATAATTCACCCATGGTGGGGAAGATTTTACTTAAGCACTTGGAACATATAAAGGGGAAAGTTGAGCTAAAGTCGAACTAGAATGGTGATTATCAAATGAAATTTGATCAAAAGTAACAATGCTTTCATTTTGAGGAAAATGCATCACACGAAAGAACATAGACACCACAGTGTTCATAGCATAAACATAATCATTCCCAAGAATCATATTGAAGTCCAAAGGGTCTAGCACCACTAACAGATTGACTAGGATAGTCTTCCCACCTAACGTGATAGGAAACTAAGGTAGAATCCCCAAATATTCACTAGGTCTTTTTTCGATCACTAGTAGTTGAGACAAGCTTGGGAGAACCCAAAGCTTTCCAAGCCGAGGAGGATAAAATAATTGCAAAGGCTCCTTCTTCTACAATGCATAGGTAAATTCCTTTTGAATTAAATTTAACCATTATTTGGAAGGGTGCAAAGGAAGGAGGATGAGGCTCAACAAGGTCATTCCAATCAAAGGAAACCATCTTAGAACTTAGAGGGGTTGTACTCAAAGAGAGTGGAATGCCCCCTTGTTTAGAAGGTACTAAAATGGAAATGATAAAGATATAGTCGATAGACGCTTCACTCCCCAAAAGAAGAGCGGGATCAGATAAAGATTGCATATGCATGATCACTAGTCGAATAGGCTATGAGACGACATGGTCAAGAGGTGCATAACCCTCCAAAAGAAAAGTGGGATCAACTGAAAATTGGATCAGGCTGATCACTTCATCAACCAATGGTTGAATAGGTCATTGGGAGACTGAAGATGACTCGGGACTAAAAGGGCCTTCAAACAAAGACAACACTCTTAGTACCACGGGACTACTGGGGCACAGATGATTAAGGTGATCTCCCTTACAAATATTACAAGGTAACTTAGGATTCTGTCATATTCATCTAGGTTTCTCAATAGTATCAATGCCCCTAGCATGACTTGCAGTGGTCGGTGGGTTTCCCCCAGCATGACTTGCAGAGGCTAGGTGTTGGTCTCCAATGTGACTTGCAGATGTTGGTGACATTTTTCCAGTATGACTAGCAGTGATTAGACTCATGCTCTCGGCATGACTTGCAGAAGCTAGGTGTTGGTCTCTAATGTGACTTGCAGATTTTGGTGACATTTTTCCAGTATGACTAGCAGTGATTAGACTCATGATCTCGTCATGATTTGCAGTGGCTAACTACTTGTCTTTAACATGACTCACAAATGTTGTTGACATATCTCCAACATGACTAGCAGAGGTTGGTTTCGCACTCCTATCATGACTAGCATAGGTTGTTCGTTGAACTCCAGTATGATTTGCAGGGACTGGGCCCTTTCCCCCAACATGACTTGCAATGATTGGTCGCAGATCTCCAACACGACTTGTGTATTTTGATGAACTAACACTAGTATGACTCACAGTGATTAGACTTGCACTCTCAGCATGAATTGCAAAGGATGGTGACTTGTTTCCAGCATGACTTGCATAGGTTGGTGAACTGTTTCCGGTATGAATTTATTGACTAGACTTGTGCTCCAATCATGACTTGCGAAGGCTGGTGACTTGTCTCCAGCATGACTTGTAGAGGTTGGTGACTTCGTCTGCTTATTCTTTCTCTTCCTATTTCTTTTAGACTTTTGGTTACTAGTAGCTAAACTTTCACTAGAAGATGGAGGAGGAGAAGGAGTAGACTTCACTAATGCAGAAGGTAAAGGATCAACATCCATTTGATTCCCATGACATAAGGTGCTTATATGAGAAGAATCAAGAGCATTCGGGACATTCAGAGTGGTCCACAACTAAACTAGTAGTCCAACATTCAACTCAAGAATGTTCAAAGTAGCCATCAAGGGGTCACCAAGGTTTCCAAAGAACGAAAAAACACAAGAATCCCCTTGGGAAGGGGTCCCTTGGTTGGTATCCTCAATATCTTTAGCCATGACATTCTTATGCACAGGTTTTTCCATTAAGAGATTTCTCACATCCAAAAATATCTCACACACTGACTCTAGTGAACCAGTGGTATAAAAACCCACACCTTCTAGGAGGTGGCTCCACACATTCAAAAGAAAGACCAGAGATCCTTCCTGAGCGACGGAGTGATTGTTTGGCTGCCTTGAATCAACAATGTGAAAGAGGTGGTATGGACACAACCAAAGGCCAACTACACAAAGTAGCACTCCAGTAAAAATTATTAAGAAAAACATCGCAAACAAACAACTTCTCCAAAATTTTAGCCCGGGTGGATAAGGTCTTGAGTCCAAAGCAATGAAAAAGTGGAAAGGTACCTTCCAGAAACTGGCACGAATTGATCAAGTCCTGAGACCGATGAACAAAGGAGTGAGAAGTAGTTACCTCGACCTCCACTTACCAACCCTACCTGGTGCAAGTAACCCTCACTTTCTGATGCACTCTCCAGAAGCATTAATAGTGTGATATGATATATTCCTCAAGTACCAAGGGAAACCCCCCGTAGTCACCTCTCAGATACCTAGGAAAATAAACTATGGATACCAACTCGCAGTCAATGTCTAGGGGAATGGCCGACAATGAGGATAGACCATAAGAGTAGGGTAGAAAATCCTGAAGCTCTGTAACAACCCAAATTAATTAATTTTTATCATAGTTTTTTTTTTTTTTGTAACTAGGGGAATCAGTAACAACGGCAGTATCATACTTGCGTGACACGGGGTTGAATCCTGTCGATTGCCTTATAACCCTTAGGGAGGAATGCACAGCCTGCAAGCACGCCCTCCGGGTAAATCGGGGTGAGAATCAACCTTGAGACCTCTTTTTACATATTTCCTTCCATTTACACGGCACTTGCCAATCGATCTACACCCCTGCGGGCATTTTTATCATAGTTTTAATTTAAATTTAATTAATTATTCAAACATATTAAATGAGACTTTTATTATTTTATTATTAAAAGGTGGGTGAAGTAATTAATGGGGGGATAAGGTTGTTGGGAAATTAATGAGGGGGATTTGAGAGAGGAGGAGGGGACTTGGAGAGGGGGTCTCATGTTTGGATCGGAAATTTTTGCAAGAGATGAAGGAAGGAGGAGGAGGAAAATTGGGAGAATAGAGAATTTAGGAAACTCTCACAGGGCACTATTGTTGCTAGGAATTTTGGGCTCGGCGGCCAAGAAACCGCAAGGATTCCTGGAGCTAGGGAGTCAGAGAGGTTGTTCCTAGTTGGCTGGGAGGTTAATATTTAGTTGGGGCAGTTGGGCATGATCATCAACAAGCAAAAAAGGGACTAAATCAACTAATCTACAGGTTGAGGTAAGCATTCTAAGTATTTTATTAAGTTTTGTTTTTATTATGCTTCGTTTTATTTTCCTGGTATAGAAAAATCATGAAAAAAAAAGTCTAAACTAAGTTGCGGTGATTTCAGTAGGAGATTAGAAAGTATTTATTTATATGAGGCTATGTTAGGTAGGCCTTACATATGGTATCGGAGCCTGGTTTCAAAACTGAAACCTGGGCTTGACAACAACGTTGCTCCCTGCAACGCTTAGTGAAATCAAAATTTTTATGGTGATCCTTTGGATTTTGCTTCGAAGTTCTAATCTATTTTGAAGAAGATGAGAAAACTTACAGTGGTTGTCGTACCCACAATCTGTGACTCCCGAAGCACTTCTAGCTTGTTCGAAAACACAGGTATTCCAACAGAGGATGAACACCTTCGGTAACCACTCACATAACCAGATCAAAGATCAACACACCGATGTTTTCGCGTGGTAAAACCCCTACGAGGAAAAATCCACGGCCCCAGCCAACGCGACCACTTGGAGCAATTTATTAATGCAAAGAAAAAGATTATACAGAGATTTTACAAGAGAGTTTCTCACAATTGATCATCGACAAATGACCCTCCATGCTCTTTAAATAGAGATCATGGACCAATCGGGTGCTAAGCCACAGATCAATGGTCATTAAGATCGAGGAGAGTATGAA
>JZKD02S0451788.1:391143-404618 GCA_000966675.3 Picea glauca
GATTAAAATTACGTTATTACTGATTCACCCCCCCTCTCAGTAATCCAACATGATCAACTATTGATCTGCATGCATAGAAAATGCATTTAATGTTGAACTACTAGGGGGATATGGTTGAGTAATAATTATAAAAAAATATTAATGAAAGAGATATATGTTAATAACAAAAATATTTGAGCCATTGAGGATGGCAAGAAATTTCTTCTTTGGTAGGGAAGCGTGCAAAGTTAATGTTAGATGCAAGGAAAAGTCACATCAACTAAAAAATGGTGGATGGATTTATAAATGAAGAAACAAGTTAAAGTTATGTAGAGTCTAGTAGAGGTTAAAGTGGCTTATTAATGAACCGTGATATTAAATTGGTTGTTGTGTATTGAATGCTCTCAACATATCTACTCAATCCCAGAGCGAGTTTTCTTGTCATGTTATATAGAGTACATTCATCCCTCTTGTTAATTTTGTTGCTTGGTGAGGACATGTCATGTTGCTCTTAACACCAACATTACTTTAGACTTGTTTAGCTACACGTTACCAGAGTACATGATGTTCTTGTTTACTTATGGTTAGATTTCTATTAATCGGGATTTCCTTCACCTCATTAAATGAACATCTCCAATTCAAAGTAGTTGTCGGAGTGAGATAATCTGGAGGCTTATTTGGCCATTTCGCATAAACGAGCTCTTCTATGAAAGGAAAATTCTTTGTATCTTTCTCTTGCAAAGCTTTTAATATTGGTTGATAAACCATGTAAAATGTAGGGATTTCCGCAAAAATAATATTTGAGTTGCCCGCCAAAAGTCTACCAATTGCTTGGATCTCCACTTCTCCAGCACCGCCTCTTCCATCCACAATCCCTGCAAAGATGATCATTCCATTCTTCGAATCTTCGCAGTGAGCCACAACGCCCCAAATTGGGGAGTCAAAGTTCCCCCCATCATCCGAGAGACAAAGAAGGCTTCCTAACATTGGATGCTTATTATTCTTCAGCTTCTCTACGTGTATTGCCACAGCTATGCCAGAATAGCTTCCACCGAAATGGATTCCCAGAACAAGACCATTTGTCCAAATCTAAAATAGACGTTGTTTGATGAAGCCACAATTCCAATGGGAGCAAGGAAGCCATAGCCTTGTATCAAATACAAATTTAAAACTTTACCCCACTGCAAGGCCGATGTCATTACCATCGACCCTTCACTTCTTTACATGGAACATCAATATCTATACAAATAAACAAATCTATCTACGTGATTGATTTGAGAAGTAGTTGCAAATATAAATCCTGGAAACTTGCAAAAGTGGGAAGTCATGATGGCCTCTGGCTTCAAGTTCCTTCGATGAAAAGTAGAGCAATCAGTATAATGTCGAATGTTGTAAGGAATCCACTCCAAGTGTTAGATAAAGAGCCAGATGGATTCCCTTATGAAAGTATCTACATAAGTCACACATAGGAAAATCCCAGGAATTGGTAATATAGCTCCTTCCAATTCACTAGGAGAAATTAGAGTAAATCGTGTAACTAGACTTGCAAATCCACTTTTTGGTTAAACTCATGTTTGTCTATATATGATCAAAAGTGTTAATTTTTGTGCTTGAGAAAGATCGATCAAGATGGTCAATGATTCATTGCCCGGTGTTGTACTTCGAGAACTAAATCAAAAGATTTACTGTGTGAGTAAATCACCAGTTGTATCCATGATCGATAATCACTTTGTCAACAATATTTAAAGTCATATCTATTGCATGTCATAACTTCAAAGTGATGATGACAACACTTCAAAGTGATGATAACTATCATCTAGGGTTACGTGTATTACAAAACAAGATTCATTTAATGGAGGAGTGGAGGAATGAAATTTCGTCTGTCATTTATGAGTGTTTCAAATCATCATTGAATCCTTAAACAATTTCTAGGCCTTGAACCGACCATCCTCATAAATACAGCTACCTAGCCTAAGGACAGTTGTAAGCAACATTTATAAAAAAATAAAAAATAATAAAAAATAAAATTATATATATATATATACTCTTCTAAATCTTTTAAATGACATTTGATTTCCCATGTTCTCAGTTGGAAAATAAACTTACAAAAGCTTACCAAACATTATGTGACATTCTTAGCACTATAGATGCTTGCAAATTTTTTTAATAATTAATGACTCCAAAACATAGAACAAAATGTTAGTTGAATAATGCTAAAACTAGCATGTACTCTTCCAGCAACAATACAAAAGAGCATTGGAGCAACTAGAGTGCTTGAAATCTTCAACCATTGTAGCAACTTTGGAATGAAAGTGTGATGCATGTTCTCTCTCTATTTCTCATGCATATCCCACTTTCCTAGTAATCTATTCTTCGTAGTTTCAATTCCCGCCGATTCAAGTTCATCCCCTATCTTTAAGTTTTTGGTAATTCGCAAGAATTATTCCTGTATTTGTGTTTACTTCTGAAGGAACACGAAAAAATAAAATGATGGTTTGAAATTGTATCGATATTGTGTGTGTCCGCTATGGAATAGATGGCGTTGTCTTACACTTCTATTATTTTGGAATACAAATATATATATATATATATAGAGAGAGAGAGAGAGAGAGAGAGAGAGAGAGAGAGAGAGAGAGATTGTGTACACGTTTCTGCATTAAATTTCACAAATAAAATAAGTGGAAGACAGATCATGTGGTGGAATTGTAAAGTTTAAAATATTGTATAAAAAGAAATTTGTAAATGTTAATAAGGATGATGCCAACTTAGCAATAAAATTTCAAACTTATTAACTAATAAAATAATATATATAATATTTTCGATATTTTTTAAATTAATTACTTTAAAATTAATTTTAATTTTTAAATTAATGTTGAATTCAAAAAAATTATTTAGTTAATATTATAAAATAAAATAAAATTTAAATAATTATATTATATTGAAATTATATATATAAAGGTATACATATGTGGTTAAAATAAATGCTATGACCTAATATATGTTGTTAAAATGGATTATATATAAAACAATCATAACAATAAATAAATTCTCTTTTTTAAATGTGTGTTTTACATATTTTCTAGAGATTATGGTGATAAGAGCATAATAAAATAAGTATTGGTTCAACAATTAGTGAAATAAATCTATATTGATGAACACCATCCTAATATAATGTGAAGTTGAAAGTACTAAGTATAGTATAGTAATATCAATTCAATATATGTAATGATGTTACAAGTGTGTTTATATATTATATGTAGGATTGTGAAAGGCAAATTAATATTATAATATATGTGTGAGGTCAACACAACAATGATTAGATGATTGAATGGTGTAATGGTTATAATGAGAGTGCATACAAAATAGAAGATAGGGTAACGTTCTCAGTGTGCTCTTAATGTGAGATAGGTTAAAAAGAAGAAGAAGAAGAATCAAGAAATAGGTAATATAAGTAAAGTGAATTATGGCAAAGACGACGAGGATATAAGAATGACAAGATAGTTAATATATAATAATGATGGAAAATTAATGGAGAATATTAATGGTAAATAAATAAGTATACAAGAATGGCAAGTAGTATAAAGTATTAGAGTGTGAAATGACATACAAGTAGGTAAGATGGAAAAAGTATGCATTTTATGCAATGTGATATATATAGCAATAAGGTGTTGATATGAACGGTGGTTGAAGATAGTGAGAGGATATGCACGAAGTGTATTAAGAACATAACATGGACTAAATGATGGTTAGAGAAAAATAGATGTAACATAAAGATAATAAATAAATAATGATATAATACAAAGGTTATCGATGTAATACAAGGTGTGGGAATGTAAGAAATGCAACATGATACGATGTTACAAAGGGTAGTAGACAATTGAGATAATGTGTATAAAAATAAAATAATAAGTAGGTTAGAGTATAACACACAAAAGTAAGTGAGAGCGGGAACTAGAATTATAGTCTAAGGACATTGCTATAATTGTTATAGCAAGATTTGCCTCACCCTATGCAAACTTACACATAGGGCCTTTTTTCCATAACCCTATGCAAACTTGAAGTCCCTTTTTTGCAAATCACAGAGCTAAAAAAATTATTTTTACACATATGCGCGCCCTACCTATAGTACATCATGTGTATACGCAGGTTGCACCACTACAACCTGTGCACATCGAGATTTGTGCCCAAAATTAAAAAATGGTGTCAAGTTTCCATGTCATGTCGGGAGATCCATGATCCTTGACCTTCCACATATTGGAAACGTTCTGACTCGACCCTTCAGTTCCACTTGAAGGCTACAAATAGGCCAAATCTGAGCTATGGAAAAGAGGAGAAAAAATCAACTTTGAGAGCAAAGTTACTCTGGAGAAATTATTCACTTCATATTGAGTCTGCGTCCCTTTGTCCTTTTAATTCTAAACACATTGTTCAACCCCCAAGCTCTTCCCTACATGATTGAGAACATCTTTATCTCTCTTATATGAGCTTGCCTTTGATGGAGGATTGAAGTGGTGGAGGCCTAGTTGGAAGGAACTTAGTTTCTCAATTTCGAACTGTGCCGACACGAAAGTTTGTAATTCATTCACTTTTGTTGATTATATTTTAATATAAATACTCTTTTCTCTCCCAATTAATATCTTGCGAATATTTGAATTGTTATTCCATGGGCATATTTGTTATGAATATTGATGGATTATGCTATTGAATTTGTTAACATTATATATTATCACCATATGCTTGTGTTTATTGGTTGTTGAGGACTAGTTGTAGGTGTATTTCTTTGAGTCAAGTGCTCAACGGTGGACTTTATCGAACGTTTGGATGAGGTAGGCATTTTATCTTGTCTTGCTAGCATATTTGTTTATATAGCATACTTGAGATTAGAGTTGATTTCTGCAATTATTTTCGTTTGTTGTAGTTTACCCCTATCCATAGAGAGATTTTCCTTGTAACAAAATTGGTGACAATATTGGGGATATAATCTTCATTTTCGGGGTTTGGAGTGTTTTTATCCATAGGTTGCTCTTGTTTATATTGAGTTTCTTGTCGTGTGATTGCTTGACAGCCTCTGTTCACTCCAAGTCTGAGTTTATTAGCCTTCTCCTTAGCCTGTCTATGTTTTAACACATATACGCAGATTTTTTCCTAACAGTCGCGTACATACACGTGTTGTCCTTATGCAAGAAGCGTATATACACACTTTTCCCTTGAACAGTCATGTACATCACCCTTTGTTGCTTGGTTGTTGGGTTTGATGGTTGTTGGGTAGGTTTTGATGACTGTCGAGTCTTCTTGGGTCTTTGTTATGACTGTTAAGTGTCTGTGGAGTGACAAGAAACCTTTCTTTGGTTGAATTTTTGGGTGGTGCCTTTCTCGTCATCTTTTTCATTTAATTGTCCTTGCATCTTGGGCTGGATGTTTGCTCCTTGATATCCTACTTGGTTTGTCTCTGTTTACATACAATAGAGTTTTTATATCAAGTTGTTGTTTAGTCCTTGCATTTTCATTCTCTTATATTGAAAATACAAAAATATTAGGCATTTTACATTATTGGCATTTTGATCTTTTGAGTCCTTATCATTAATCTTAGTGCATGTAAAGAAAGATTGCATTTTATTTTTAAGAATTGCATAATTGAATTGAGAATTGCATTTTGAAAAACATATCATTTATTTGGAATTGAAGTTAGGACTTTGCATTGTATTCATATCCATTTATTTTACTTGTTGAGTCATAACATCACCACACCTTTTTGAGTAAGCAAGGCCACTAAAAGTAACGCTATAATTTAAAATTGATTAGTAACGATTTTATTTTCCCAGGGTGCACAAACTAGCTTAGGATTTAGAGCCTTGGAATAGGATTTTGTGAGTAAACTTCTCCAAGTCTATTAAATCAACATATGTGTTTGACTAAGGGAGTGGAGAAATCCATTGTATAATCGGTAATATCAAGAGGTTTCGCTTACACCAGAGTTAAGCACGAGGTCACGTGAGGTTGGTTGAAGGGATATCCCCCCAATACCTTCTTAGCATCAGATATATTTCTAGGGATCTATTCGTATATTGGGATCTTGCTAGTACCCTTAACTCTGTGAGAGGCAGTGCTTTCAAGGTTTCAGTATTTGTTACCCTGCCTATACGGTGGAACTAACTTACAATTGTTTGCTTGTGCATCGATTATATTTTGGTTGCTTAGTTGCTTGACTCGGGTACCACATAGGTTACTTGAAGGGGTTATTCTGCAACTACCCTGGGTTAGATAAGGGTTGGACATCACACAATCTTTATGGAGGATTACCTCTCCGAGGGGATCTGACCGACTGGTTGTTAAGCCCATGCGGGCCCTTATAATTGATTATGATACCTCTAATCTTTAGCAGAGGAGTCTTAGACCCCTCTTGGGTGAGGCATACCTACTTTAGAGAGGGAGGCCCCTTTCAGCCACTTTATCATGTTTGTGTGCATATTAGTCATTTGATTATTTTTTTGGTGTGCTCTTTGATTACTAGTTGGCCTTAGGATTTGTTTTTTATATCTTGAGTCTTGAGTCATCATGGAGCCAGACCAGCATCCTCGCACGTCTCGCCGCTTGTTACAGCTACCACTGCATTTTGAGTCTTTGCCTTCTAAAAGGCACAAAGTTATTAAACATGGTACACACACCTCCACTTATTACACTTGTGATCATACAAGGATGAGTACTAAAGCGAGTCAGCAAGATAATGGGAGTCCTTCCAGTCCCATACCTACTATAGTTAACGGTACCCCTTCGACGCCTTCAACCACAATGGTTGTAGTGTCGGAAGAGCTTATCATCACCTTTGTTTGTTCCATAGTGAATACTCAACCTATAGCCACGAACCCTTTTGGGTCTCTTTGTCACTCACCAGGATATAATGTTTAGTCCATCCCTATGGCCTCTAGTCCTTTTTCTTATGGTATGTCGAATTTCACATCGCAATTTTCAAACTCCATCCCAGGGACTGGTACAAATACTAGCGTTGGACTTGGGGGCACAACTCCTCCGCACACTCCATTATTGTTTGGTGGCACTCATGTCCCTCAAACAACTCCTACCATTGGAGGTGTTCCTCCTCTTTATCCTGGGTCTAATCCTGTTGCTTCTGGATGGAGTAACCAAACTGGTGGACAAGCTACTGCTCATGTTTTGTCCTTTACACCCACCTCCTCTGTGCAGATTTTGACCAACATGTTTGGCATGATGAATCCACCTTTATCCTCTGGATTCACACCTGGAGGAGGTCAGTTTCACACCTTGGGAAACCCCCAACCCGGAGCCACTCCGACTGGGGGGAATTTTTATAACCCTCATCAGAACATCCCTACTGGAATGGTGCCCAACCAACCCCTTATGAATTAGTCTGGAGGAGGGTCTTATAATCCTGGACAGGGCCATGGTGCTTACCAGAACCCTGGATGGGTTGCGATTCCCCAACCACAATCTTTCCAGGGATCTTGGGGCCAGATGTCGCAACCCCATCTCCCTTTTTTGGCCATGCTAAATATGTCAAACTTGTCTAAGTTAATGAATGACCTCATGCATCATGATCCATCATGGCCCTCCATCCCCACTAAGATTCCTTTAGATATTCCAAAATTTGAGGGAAGGACTGATGAGGATCCTGGTGATCACGTTACCACCTTTCACATGTCGTGCTCTTCGAATTCCCTTAATGATGATTCTATTCGATAAATATTGTTTCAACGCACCCTCACGGGGGTTGCTGCGAAATGGTATATTGAGTACCTAGGGAGGCATACAAAACTTTTAATCAGTTGGTTTTAGTCTTCCTCAATGACTTCTAATTGTCGGTTCGTTACGATGCTGACATCAACATTTTGTCAGGATAGGGCCACTCATATCTCAGGTCACATCCAGGAGTGGCATAGATGGAAGAGGTTGATCAAGGCCTACATACCCCCATAATTCTTGCTAGAGTGGTTCCTTAAATATCCCCTGCCTTATATTTCGAAGAATGTTTCTATATCTAGGGTTACTTCTGAGGAAGAAGCAATATTTAAAGCCTAGCATCTAGATCTTATATATGCTCAGTCTGGGATGTTATACGAGATTCTTCCTGACGCACCGAGGTCAAACTATGACCCTAGACAAAATCCTGGACCTCATGCCAATGGCATTGTGGGCTCCGTCAATGTGAAATCCGCAAAATCAATGAAAATCCATTTGAAAGACTTGTCTCTAAACCAACATGTAAGAGGGTCAGCTTCATGTGTGTCCTCTAATCCCACTCAATCAGAAGATGTACACTTTGTGCAATCGTTGACTAGCCTGAATGGTAACCAACAATCGGGAGAGAATAAGAAGAAAGAACGTAATAATAATCGTAGGGGTGGGAAGAATAATAATAAACCCAAGGACAATGGTAATAACGAGAAGACGAATACTAATGCTAGTGACGGCAAGAAAGAAAGGTGGAAGGTGAAGTTTCCCTGTAATCTTTGTACAAACGATCACCTTACCCATTTATTCCCCAAACTTGTGGAAGCTGCGACGATTTTATCTCTACCTCCCGTCGTGATGACTAATCATTTTCCACATAACCAACACATGGCCTCAAGCTCCTCAAATGTCGAAAATGTGGCGAGTGGGATTCAAAACCCACCGACGCAAGATGATGACCATTTATGCATCAATATGGTTAAATCAAAGGTTAATGTAGCCACTCAGTCTCATGATTACAATTCTCCACTGACTGTACTTGGTCTAGAGTCTCCCCCTCCTCTGGAGACGCCCTTATAGATCGAAAAACCAGAGCCCCTGTGTCGTATTCCAAAAGGAGTACTTAAGCGCTCTACCCACAATCCTAATGCTAGAGCCACCCATAATTACTCTATTGTTGAGGACCCGAGTCAAACCCCCTGTGCGATGTCAGCTCTGGAGGTACTCCAGATGTGTCCTTCACAGAGGAATGATTTTCTATCTGCATTAGGAAATCTAGATCCTTGTGGCTCGAAAGTTATCAAGTTTGACGTCATAGATGTGATGCCTCACTTGCTTACCATGTGGTATTCCAAATCCATGTGGGTTACGCGAAGTATACCATCAAGCGTACTCTTGTCGATGAAGGCGTTGTAACATGTGTGATGTCCCTGGTCTATTGGAAAGCCCTTGACTCTCCGACCCTTTCTCAGTCTCCGACCATGTTGACTGCTTTTGACAGTCGTTCCTTCCACCCTCATGGTATTCTTCCTGCCTTTCTATTCTAGTTAGGTGGGAAGACGGTAGAGGTGGATGTTGAGGTGGTTGATGCACCCCTCGATTATAACTTGTTACTAGGATGCAATTGGACTTAGGCTATGACTGCAATCGTATCGTCCATCTTCCGTACTCTTTGTTTTCCTCACGATGAGAAGATCGTGATGATCGACCAATTTTCCTTTGCATATGCTAGTCCCAGTGCATCTGTTGGACCGTCGATCCCCATGTTCAAAAATTCTCAGCCGAAAACTAAGAATATCGGTGTCAGCATGTACCCATCCCTTATGGGTACCTTCAACTTCATGGCACCGGTTCACCATATTTACGCCATGTCCAGTAGGCTCGTTTCGTCAGAGAGGTCTGTTCCTTTCCACACTTCCTATTTTAACAATCCTTGGACCCTACCTTCCTTGACGACATCTTCTGAAGGTCAGTCACATTCTGGCATGGCCATGCCACTATTGGCAGCAAAGAGTGCGTATCAAGTTGTTCTTGACTCTTCCGCCTATCCAAATCCTGTTACCTCATAGACGGACGAGGAGGATCCTGTCTTGGAGCCCATGTGGGCCACTTCATCGTCTTGTTCACATGACTGCCTAGATGAGACTTTCTCTTTGGATGAATCTATCATCTAAGCCATGAATGGTTCTAACAACCCTTGGGGTGATATGCATCATCACTCTTATTTTCTCCCAAAGCTTGCTAGAATAAAACAAGACAACTTTAGATCTAATTTGAGCGAGATAGTTGGTCACACCGTGGTTCCACTTGATACACATGACATTTATGCTGAAGGAAATATGGAAAGTGTCTCCCCTACCGTAATGATTGATATCTCTCGTATCCCTGGAAAGACTGAAAATGTACGCATCGGTGCAGATTGTTTGCTAGAAGAAATATTTATCTACACCGAACTCTTCAAGGAATTATGAGATGTATACACTTGCTCATATGAAGAGATGCCAGGAATCGACCCTCGAATTGTCGAACATGAGATTAAAACTTACCTGGATGCTAAGCCTATTCGACAACGTCTTAGAGATGTCAATCCTAGGAAGGCCCCTGCTATTAAGGCAAAGGTAGAAAAACTGCTTAATGTTCGCTTTATCTACCTGGTTCCCTTGACTGAATGGGTATCCAATCCCGTTCATGTGAATAAAAAGCAAGGAACCATATGTGTATGCATGGATTTTCCTGACCTGAACAAAGCATGTCCTAAAGACAACTTCCCGACACCCTTCATCGATCAGATTCTCGACGAGTGTGCGGGAAGCGAAGTTTTTTCTTTCATGGATGGATTTTCAGGGTATAACCAAATTCAGATTAAACCCGAGGACCAACACAAGACAACATTCATTTTCCCTTAGGGTACTTTCGCATACCAGAAGATGCCTTTCGGCCTTAAAAACGTCGGAGCAACCTTCCAACGTGCAATGACCTTCACGTTTCATGATCTCAAGCATATAGTCAAAGCCTATCTTGATGATATTGCTACTCACTCTCGCAAGAGAGTGGATCACCCTAAGCACCTTCAACTAGCCTTTGAAAGATGTCACCATTATCGCATCTGGTTGAACCCTCATAAATTCATCTTTTGTGTTAGGTCAAGATATCTTCTAGGATTTTTAGTCTCCAAGACTAGGACATAGTAGATCCATTAAAGTTTGAGGCAATACTTTGATTGCCTCCCCCACACACTATTCAACAACTTGAAGGTTTACAAGGGAAAGCTAACTTTTTATGTCAGTTTATAGTGAACTATGCCAATATTACTAAGGGTTTCATGCGTCTCTTGAAGAAGGACATTCCTTTTATCTAGGATGAGTGAGCCCAGGAATCCTTCGATGCTTTGAAGAAAGCCTTGGTATTGACGCCTCTGTTGAAGTCCTCTGACTACAATAAAGATTACTAGCTTTATGTCGTCACGTCCGAAGAGACGATTGGTATTGTGTTGGTTTAGGAGGATGATGAGCTCCGTGAGCACATCATTTACTATCTCAGTTGAAACTTAGTCGGTCATGAACTCAAATATTCTCTTGTTGAAAAGCTAGCTTTGGTTGTTGTTCATGCAATCCAACGGTTACGACATTATATATTGCTTTGAAAAACTATCATGGTTGTTGATGTCAATTCATTTAAATACGTCCTTACCAGGTGTATCATAGGGGGAAAGTGTTGAAATAATGTAACTGCAAAGAGTATTCTTATTATTATTGATATATTATTTATAAGATCAATCCCCATTGTGGATTGATCATGTCGGTTATTGTAATAGTACCAAATCCCCTTTTGTGGATTGGTCAAAAGACAATTGTAATAGGCAGAATAAGAAGTCGGCCCCAACAGATATTAAAGAGACCCAGAAATATAATAAAGGTGGGTTTACCCACCCAGTTTGAGAAGTCGGCCCTGCCAGTGAAGAGACACTTCACACATGCCAAACTTATATAAATAAAGGAGGCTAGCGCCTCACTTAGACACAAAACTCACTTGCTCAGTTTGAGAGACAAGTTCTGATCTGTTACCGGAGAAGAAGGAGAGAGAGAGTGGTGCATATCTAGGAGAGGACTTTCTGTATTAGCATAAGAGATCTCTTGGGATTGTATTGGCTATCTATATTAAAGAAGTTTTGCTGGGTTTTCTTCTCCTAGAGGGTTTCCCAGGATAAATGCCGTGTCTCTTGTGATTGTGTATTTCTCAGTGATCTTGGATTATTCTATTGTTATCTAATGAAATGCAAACATCTATAATAATGGCTTAAACAGTAACATGGTATCAGAGCCAAGCTTAAGGAAGCATCTTTCACAAGTGAAAAACGTCACTGTTACTGTACATGAAAATTAGGGCTTTTTTATGGTGAAGCTTTTCAACCACAAAACCATCTAGAAAAGTGTGCCCTCCCCTAAGGATCGTTTTGGCACTCTTAGAGCACCTTTTTAGTGGTTGGATCTCCCGGAAAGTGAAACCCTAGTTTCACAAAGTACTAGAAGTACTAGAAGCACCAGTCCAGAAATCCACAGATCAAGTTTGGAGGAGAAAAAGTTGGATTTTCTCAGATCCAAACACACCAAGCTACTCACATCAGTCAAGCGCACCTCCTGGTAAGTTCAGTTTTTTATTTTGAGCACTTTCATTTTTCGGTCATTTTCCTAGCTCCAGGTAAAGATGTCTGTGAGCATTAAGCTTGTTGACGAGTTAGAAGGAGTGGATAACTTTTGTGCCTTGAAGTATAGAATTGGCCTCATTCTTGAAGAGAATGACCTAGCAATATTCGTCAAAGAAGAATTACCGGAACCCGATGATGCTGCAGAAAAGGAAAAGCATCAAAAGGACACAATAAGGGCCAAAAGAATCATTGCAGATTCAATCAAAGACCATCTGATTCCTTATGTGTCATCTAATAAGACCTTGAAATAAATGTTTGATGCCTTGACCAGACTATATGAAGGAAACAACATAAACCAGAAGATGAATCTTAGAACTCAATTGAAGAATACAAGGATGCAGAAAGGAGAAATGATTCAAGAATATTTCTCCAGAATCTCAAAATTCAAAGAACAACTAGAAGCTATTGGATATACCATAGACGAAGACGAACTCATAATGACGACCCTCAATGGTCTCACAAGATATTGGGATGCCTTCATCCAGACGATATGTGCCAGAAAGGAGAAACTGAAGTTTGACAGTCTATGGGAAGAATGCATCCAAGAAGAAACAAGAGTAGCGAATCAGGAAGTGTTACTAGCTAAGAATGATGATCAAGCCCTAGCTACTCACACCAAAGGAGGAAGGAAGAAACCCTACTTCCAAAAGGAGACTCATAAAGAGCCTCAACAATCAAATAAATTAAATCATAAAGAATCTCATCCAAGGAGATTTCAAAAGAGAGGACAACGAAAGGAAAGAGACTACTCATATGTACAATGCTATCATTGTGACAAGATGGGACACATTGCAAAGTTTTGTCTAGCCAGACGAGAAGAATACAAGAGAAAATAAAAGAGGCCCCATGCCCATGTAGTCGAAGATGAAGAGTCACCCGCAAAGATGATAAGAGAGGAGATCAAAGACCATGTGTTGATCTTGGCCCTCTCAAGATCTGTAACACCTGAAGAGGACACTTGGCTCATTGATAGTGGTGCATCCAAGCACATGACGAGACAAAGAAACATTCTCTCTTGTATCTCAGAGAAGAAGTTTTCTCAGAAAGTGACACTTGGAGATGATTACCAATATCCCATCAAGGGAGT